>VONZ01001893.1:0-86055 GCA_012976165.1 Labeo catla
TATATTTGTGCAAGAGATCTCTCAACTCTAGAAATATCACTACAATAATACATTATTTTTGTTGGTAAATGGTTTGTACAAAGTTAAGTAGTTTTTATTTTGTCAGAACTTGTTTGCTGTTTTATAACAGTCATGTGACTGCTCCAAAATACCAGGAGATAAAAATCAATTTTATCTTCATGCCACTCTGTGGTTTTCCATACTTTAGCAAGGTGCAACTTGTTTCAGCTGCATTTGATATCAGTTTCTCTTTTAAATTGTGTTAAACAGTATAATAAAGTGACCATGTCTCCTTGTTTTTCCTCCATTCATCGGGTCATCTTGCAAATCTTTGGCTGAATATTGCAGTTTTTTCTCAGTTGCTCTGATCAAACATTTTATGATATTGGTACTTCACATTATGCTGAGGAATAAGGCTGCCAGCTGTGTCTCAAGAAACTTTCAATGTATCTAAAATCTTCATGCAGCCTCTATAGCTTTTGTGAGAGTTGACTTTGCCATATTTGCTACTCAACTTCAGCACATGTATGGACTAAATGTGTCTGCAACAGTTAATCCTGTTTTTTAAATAGAGATTCTAAAGACTTGATTGAGTTTTCAGACAATTTTGTTCCTCACCATACAAATAAGTGACTTTAAAACAGCAATGTTGAATAGGGGTTGAATAATTATGACACATCTGTATTATTAAAAACCCTTATAACTAAGAGATATTACTTAATATATTTTAACATGCAAACAAACTGAATCCAGTAAATACTTCTAGAAGTGATATTTATACTGCTGTTTCATAAAAGAGTTCGTTCATTTTCACTTTGATCAGAGACTCAAACAGAAATATATCTTGTCTGTCAGTGATGGACCACTTCGAATCGGTATTTGTGAATCAACTAGACGAGACATTTAAACAGTAAGTATTTCTTGATCAAATTTAACTTTATAAATGTATATTATGTAATTTATATTTGCATTATGATTATAAGTATATAAGTATGTAGTCACAGAATGTACTTTACCAGAACATGTTCTCTCTGTGTTTTGGATCAAGTGGGGACATGCGCATACATATAAATAACTGGCTTTTCAGCAGATTCACTGTATGTGATATTCCACAAAGCATAAAAAACCCAGACTCCCAAAAAACTATGCTCATGCTTAAGGGGTCATCAGATGCCCATTTTCCACAAGTTAATATGATTCTTTAGGGTCTTAATGAAAAGTCTATAATATACTTCGATTAAAAATTCTCAATGGTAGAGTAAAACAACACCCTTTTTTACCTTGCCAAAATCAGTTCTGCAAAAATCATATTCTGGTCAAGGCTGCTTTAAATGCAAATGAGCTCTGCTCGCCCCGCCCCTCTCTTCTCTCTGTGGAGTGACGCCTGTTTACTTTAGCCGTTAAACTTGCTAACCAGCACATTATAAGGAAAGGCTACCTTATATTCACTTCTGCTGTAAGTAAAGCTGGATTATGAATGATTTGTGTGACCATAGACAGATATATGTAGATCACGAGGCGCATTCCCTTCACAAACAAACATAATCCACTGCATCTTCAGCAGCTCAGATGTCAGGATTAAATGACGACCACTATGTTCATTATTACATTCAGCAACACAACACCTCAATCGCTCAATTCTTGTCTAACTTACATCCCTGCTCCGGTATCAAAACATGGAGGTTGGACTGCTACAACTGATCGGAGGTAAGACGCTCATGTCAAGCAACTATCGTGGGAGCGGCCTCTGTTGGTGTGACGTCACAACGACAGGCATCTGAGAACGGCTCGATTTGAAAAAAGGAAATATTATTTTTACAGATTAATTAAAAGCCACTGCATGGATTTTTATCACCCTGCTGAAAAAACCATCTTAAACCAGCTTAAGCTGGTCAAGCTGGTTTAAGCTGGTCTCCCAGGCTGGTCATAGCTGGTTTTTCAAGCTGGTTTTAGAGGGGTTTTGGCCACTTTTTTTAGCTGGTCAAGCTGGTTTTAGCTGGTCAAAGCTGGTTTAGCTGAGGTCGAAGCTGGCTGGTCTTAGCTGGTTTTAGCTGGTCAGCCAGGCTGGTCTTAGCTGGTCAGGCTGGTCTTAGCTGGTTTAAGCTGGTCGAGGCTGGTCTTAGCTGAATTATAAGTCAGGCGGGTCTTAGCTTGGTTTTGGCTGGTCCAGCCAGGCTGGTGCTTGGCGAAGTTTAAGCTGGTCAGGCTGGGGTCTTAGCTGGTTTAAGCTGGTCAGGCTGGTCTTAGCTGGTTTAGCTGTGGTCAGCCAGGCTGGTCTTAGCTGGTCAGGCTGGTCCTAGCTGGTTTAGCTGGTCAGGCTGGTCTTAGCGCTGGTTTAAGCTGGTCAAGCTGAATTGCGCTGGATTTCGCTGGTCAGGCTGGTCTTAGCTGGTCAGGCTTTAGCTGGTTTAAGCTGGTCTTAGCTGGTCAGCCAGGCTGGTCTTAGCTGGTCAGGCTGGTCTTAGCTGGTCAAAATTTTTGATGATGGATTGATTACATAGTGTCTGCCCCAATTTTCCTGACAAATAATGCAACAAATAAGTAATATGTTTACTTTTAATAATCTGCAGGACCACAAGGAACCATTAAAACAATTTTTATTTGGTCTTACAGCCCCTTTAATAACAAATATTTACAAAATATTTACAAAATAATTGGAATGATTACAATCTATAACTATATTAAGAATTAATGGTGAAGATGAACAATAGTAGAATTCTAAACATATTATGCATTTTCATTTTTCTTTTCTTTTTATTATATCTTGTATTTTTTTGGGATATGTAATGCCCCACTTGTTTCTCCCTCTTCTCTCTCTCTCTTCTTTCAGGCTCCTTTTGTTTCCGCCAGTCACTGAAACAGACTTAAAAAAGAAATAATTTAGATTATTAATTTTCAACAAGTAAAACTACTTAAAAAAAAACAAACTATAGTGTCATGTCTTTGTTGCACATTTTCCTTTTTTATCCCAGACATAGCCTGCAATAATTTAGAAACATGCCCCTGATAGTTGTTCCTTTTATTGCTAAAATAAATATAAAATTGATATATCCAAATGGAAGTGTGTGTATACATGTGTGTATATATATATATATATATATATATATATATATATATATATACACATACATGAACTTGAGGGTGTCAAAAAAACAGAAACTCCATGCTTACTTCACAGACATGAAAAAATTTATCTATAGAAAGCGAAATGTCTACTTTTAAATAAACCAGTTAAAATGGAAAACAAATATTTTCAGATTGTGTAATCCATTCAATCAAACGTGCACATCCACTGTAGAGATGACAAGTGTTATCGACTTTATCACTGCAGCCAAAAATACAGAAAACACATATTAATGAATTATTATAATGTTAAGGCAGTCTTCTTTGCTTTTTTTCTTTACCTGACACATTATGACACATAATCATTACTTCTGCCAGTGTTCTGTGGCAAGCTTTGTGTGCGCTTGAGTGCTGATGGGCTATAGGCAATTAAAGGTTCATTATTATAAATTATATAGTTTATTAATATGCAATTAGTCAACTAATCTCTTAAAAATAAATGACTACTAGTTGACCAGAAATTTTTAGTCATGGGCAGGCCAAATGATTACATATAGTGCATGCATGAATGAATAGAAAAATTAGATTACCTCTCAACAAATAGAAAACAGATAATAGAAATCTTATCTAACAATAGAAGTCTTTACTATCAATTTCAGTTTATCACATACTTGTTGGATAAAAGTAAAAAAAAAAAGAAAAAAAAACAAATAACAAATTTTTTTTTTATCCATTATATCCAAGTATCCTGAAAAAAGTATCATAGGTTCCAAAAAAAAAATGATAATAAATCAGCATATTACAATGATTTATAAAGGATCATGTGAGACTGGAGTAATGAAAAGACATTACGAAAAATGAAAATTCAGAAATAAATTACATTTTAAAGTATATTAAAATAGACAAAAAAAAAAAACTACATTTTAAATTGCAATAATATTTCACAACATTACTTTTTTTTTCAATTAATTTTCTGTATTTTTGATCAATTAAATGCAGCTTTGATTAACAGAAGAGACTTATTTAATAAAAAACATAAATCGTACTAATCCCAAACTACTGAAACTATTGTCTCCTCCTGGTAAGGTTACTCTGGAGTGAATATATGCTGCGTAAAGGCCAGACAAAAATATTAACTCATTAGGATTAACTCATTCTTTAAACCAAAGTTAACAAAAAGCATTAAAATCAAACAATAAGCGAATTAGCAAGTTATCAAAGGTACTCGCACATCTCGCTGCTTACGTTAACCGCTTTAACAGCACCGTTCAAAGTTTACGTGACAGTTTTCATCCTCCGTGAACGGATGACCGTGAGTTGCGAGACTTAAGTAACTTGACGCGTTTCATTTCAGCGCCCCTGTTAACAGATACTGCTTGTGCAAATTTGATTTACATCTTAAAATAATAACGAGAAAGTGTGCTGAACAACACGACGTTCCCGTCAATCACAACTGTTGTCAGTGAAGCGTGTAATTATTACCGTAGGAACCCAGAGATTTTCCGCCTATAGCCGCTATGAGGCCGGGGAATGTGTGAAATCCTCCCGCGACCGCGCTCCTTAAACCCGGCACAAGTCTCCATCGCGCCCCGCGGACGGAGGATTCGTTAATCTGCGGTTACCGCGAATGTAGACACCTTAATACACTACTGCAGTTACCAAGCATGAAAAATTAAAAGTGAAATAAATCACTTACCACAGTTGTGAATCATACTTATTGCTGCTCCCGAATGTGACCATTGAAGAAAATCCCGCCTCTGTAGATTTAAAATTTACAGCAATATGCTGTACTTTTGCGTCAAACCACCACGTGATCCACGTGATCAGATTATGCTTTAAGCACTTCTTGTTAAAGATATTGTTTTTTTTTTTTCCTAGTGTTTTTTAATTGCAGGTGATTGTTATCTATAATATAAAGACTGTGTTTGTTTAATTTATATTTTGTGTAAAAATCTAATACCAAAACACTCCTTAAAAATAAAACAGCTGACTATATTTGGTCATACAACTATGGTGAATGTATTTCTTCAGACAATAATTTAATCTGATTTGAGTTCTATGCTGATTTTTTTAGTGCTATCTTATTTTATGCTATACTTTATACTACAATTTATTTAAGACTCTTCCCAGATATATTATCATTAACAACTAGAATAATTTAAGATGTATCATCTAGCCTGATTATGATACTAAACATACCTTGAATTGAACCTTGTCAGTAAGTGAAACAAACTGATTCATTTGTAATTAGGTCAAATGGACACCAGCTTGGTCAGGCTGGGAGACCAAATGAAACCTTTATGGAGCACATGAGATGCAGATAAAGTGAGATCTTGACCCTTAAAAAATTTAAATTAATGCAGTCATGTAACAGATTTGTTTCAAAGATAAAATGTAATGAATTGCTAATTATTACATTTGAAATAAAAAAAAAATGTAAAGCCTCTACAAATATTAGAAATTGTGAATATAAATAATTGGGAATCATGTAAAAAAATAAAAATACATTTCACATTGCACATTTCATTGATTTATTATAACATTTATGTAGTTTTGTTCGCTTGGCTGTTTCCTTATAAAAGTTCAAAAATTTGTCAAGTTTTTCATCACGTGTCTTTTTTAATTATATTAAAATTATATTATCATTAACAACTAGAATAACTTAAGAGGTATCATCTAGCCTACCTGATTATGATACTAAACTTACCTTGAATTGAACCTTGTCAGTAAGTGAAACAAACTGATTAATTTGTAATTAGGTCAAATGGACACCAGCTTGGTCAGGCTGGGAGACCAGCTAAAACCAGCTACTTTCAGCTTAAACCAGCTACTTCCAGCTTAAACCAGCTAAAACCAGCCTGGCCGGGCTGGGAGACCAGCTAAGACCAGCTACTTCCAGCTAAGACCAGCTACTTCCAGCAAACCAGCTATTTCCATCTTAAACCAGCTAAAACCAGCCTGGCCAGGCTGGGAGACCAAAAAGACCAGCTACTTCCAGCTAAGACCAGCTACTTCCAGCTTAAACCAGCTACTTCCAGCTTAAACCAGCTACTTCCAGCTATTTCCATCTTAAACCAGCTAAAACCAGCCTGGCCGGGCTGGGAGACCAGCTAAGACCAGCTACTTCCAGCTTAAACCAGCTACTTCCAGCTATTTCCATCTTAAACCAGCTAAAACCAGCCTGGCCAGGCTGGGAGACCAGCTAAAACCAGCTACTTCCAGCTAAAACCAGCCTGGATGGGAGACCAGCTTGACCAGCTTGGCCAGGCTGGGAGACCAGCTAAAACCAGCTACTTCCAGCTTAAACATTAAAGTTTTTTCAGCAGGGTAGGGTAGATTTGTACATACACTGCCAACACACATTAATGTTCAAACAGCATGTAAAAGTGAACTTAGCATCCGATGACCCCTTTAAAGCATGTGAAATACTCTGATAGTCTACTAACAATAAAAATTGCATCTAATAAATTTGTCGCCTCATGGGAATCCAGGTAAAATTTAATAGCATTTAAGAGTAAATCACCAGTTGACCTGATCCCCAGTTGATCCAAAACACAGGCAATCTATTAAAAATGCACAAAACAAGTTTAAAATACTTTCTAATATTCCAGGAAACTTCACATTTTGGATGACTTGAAAAGAAAGATAAACACACTGAACTTAGATTTTAACAGAAAGCATCAGACACTCACTGGTCAAGTAAAGAAACTTAATATCATTACTGATGAACTGGAATCCACACACAAAAACACTACAGTGGGCAGTTTGACAGGAGCAGCAATGGGATCAGCTGGAGGAATCGCATCCATAGTGGGTCTGGCTTTGGCCCCGGTCACATTAGGTGTTTCTTTAACTCTTACTGCTATTGGTGGTGTTGTTGGAGTAGCTGGAGGAGCAACAGGTACAATATGCAACATCATTTATGACACCCAGCAGAAACACCTACGTGAGACTATTGAGAAGATCACCAGTGATTTCCAGAACACCATCAATGCAATGTTTGAGAATGTGAGTACAGATCCAGGCAGGTGTGGATAAAGTGAGATGCGTTTCAGCCATTTTAGGACTCCCTAAAGCTGAAGTGACCCCAAAGAGTCAAGGGACTAAGCAGTTTGATAGCATCTTTAGTCCTACAAACATCTTTGTAAAAGGCTTCCAGTTCTGTTCTGGTTCTGTCAAAAAAATTGGATCATCTTCAGAGGCTGTCAAAACTTTTCATTTGACTTCAAAGGGTGCCAAAACCACTTGTTTGTCTTCAGAAGCTGTCAAAACTGCTCGTTTGTCTTCAGGAGTCGCCAAAACTGCTCGCTTGTCTTCAGATGCCACCAAAACCGCCCGTTTGTCTTCAGGAGTTGCCAAAACCACTCGTTTGTCTTCAGAAGTTGCCAAAACCACTCGTTTGTCTTCAGGGGCTGTTAAATCGGTCCGTGTGTCTGCACAGGCTGCAAAAGCTGCCCGTTCAGCAGCGGCGGTCAGTGGTGTAATCTCAGCTCTGTTTCTTGTTCTTGATGTTGTTTGTGTTGTTCAAAATTCAATGGAGCTCTCTGAAATGAATCAATCAGCAGAGAAGAGAAATGCAAAAAATATCAGATCAAACACTTTGAAATTCATTCATCAGATGAGAGAAACAGCTGCTCATTTTCAGAAGACTCTAGATGAAATTAACAATGCTAGAGACAATGCTACTGAAGAGTTTAATAAAGAGCTGAAAAACAGCACTTCTTTCCTGCTTAGGCAAAAGCAAAGAGTCAGCCATAAAGGTCTAATTTTAATGACAATTATTTTGATCAGCATTGTTCTTTTTTTTTTAATTCTGTAGTTCTTTGGAGTTCTTCACAAATAAACTGCTTGATCTGAGGTTTTTGTTATATGTTACCATTTGTAATGTAATGCACCAACTTGCAATGTTTTCCCCATCTGCTAAGAAAACAAGTGAAAAAAAAAACACTTTGTTACAACAACAACAAAACATGAGTTTACCAAATTATAAAACTGAACCTATACATGTACAAATTGTGTGTTGTGCTGACGAAGTTCAAGACGATAAAGAACCTTGAAATGGACTTGGCCCTGTTTACACCTGCTATTAAGACGCATTTTGGTCGATCAAACCACAAGTAAACAGCACTAAATACAAATGTTTTGATCTTTCCGCTTTCAACTACTTCCAGAGGGAGCTGAAAACACATTTGACCCGACTAAAACAAAAAAGAAACAAAACTGCTGCTCTCTGTATTTTTTTTTAGTCATTTGGTAACATTCATTTGTAAATTCGTTAGCTTATTTCATCCATTAGATAGAAAGATCTGGAAAAAACAAACAAACAAACAAAAAACATAAAAATACTAGTTTAATGATTTTAGGGAGTGTATACATAATAAATATACACAGTACACACACATATATTATGTAAACAAAAACTTTTATTTTGGATGCCAGTGTAATCAGGCCAATTGCAGCTGAGTTTTGGCTAACACTGCTCACCAGTGGCCTGTAGCACAAAGCGAGATGAACGAACTCAGAGTAACAGAGTAAGATTTGAGTTGACAAAACCCGATAAAGCCAGCCTGGTTTAGATCAGATTCACCAGGCTCACAAAGCTTGATGTAAACGTTCTCTGTCAATTCAGAGTTTGAACCAGAGTTTGTGATTAACTCTGGAGTGTGTGCATCTGAATGTGTGACGTGCAGCAAACAGCCAAACACACAGAACACGGAGAGCATCAGCAAAGCGCTTTTTGAGAGAGTAAGCACAATTCACTTTTCTGCTGTAGATTAAGAGCTGTTGTTATTAAAAATGTCATAAATTTAAAGATCCATCTGTGTATGAAATAGTGATTGGCAAAACGGTCATGCATTTAAGGGTTAAATGCATTTACAAGGCAGGAATAAACACTTCTGCTGTGACAATGCAAAGGAATCAACTGAATTTAAATATTTATATATAGATTCACACAGAGCTCAAAAAGAAAACATAAGTTTAGTCATTTTAAAGCTTATCTATCTATCTAGCTATCCTATTGTCATGAATCAGGCCTCTGTGGCTCCCTCCGATCGCCACTGGAGGGCACCCTCTCCAGAGTATTAACCCATTCGGACTCCATTTCCCATAGCACCCGTACCTGGGCCTGATCACCTACAGGTGCCGCTCATTAACCCCTCTATTTAAGCCACCTCTGGATGCCAACTCTTTGTGAAGTCTTGTTAGCTGTTGCTGCATTTCTGAGCAGTTTTCCCTGTGTTTTGATTATCTGTGTTTGACCTGGACAGTACTATCTCTGATTCTCCACCGCCTGCCTTTGGACCTATTACTTTGTTTACTGGACTATTGTTCTTCTGTCTGCCGCCTGCCCCGACCTCACGCTCGTTTACGGATTACTCTTTGGATTGTCTCCGTTGTTTCTGACGTTGTTGTTGATCACTGCCTGTCTGACCATGATATTGTTTTAATAAAGCTGCAAATGGATCCTCACGTCCCTGACCCTTCATTACACCTATATTCCACGATAGGATTTTTTTCATTACTTACAATTAAGAGACTGCAAAAAAGGACACTACTTTGATCACAAACCAGGACATTTGTTTTTTCTGTCTTTTTCTGCTCATATTTTAATATTCATTTGTCTGTATAATGAGTGTGTTGTAGGTCTGTGTTTAATGGTTATTCCCTCATCTCATCTCTTCCCACCCTCTTCAATCCCAATTTTCCACAGCTTTACATGCCCATTTCTTGAGTCTTTTTCAAATCTGAGGTGTGAACGACCAGTGCTCAAACAGGTGGGTTTTATGACACTCTAAGCATACAGCCAAGGCAACACAGGAGTGGCTACGGGACGACTCTGTGCTTGTCCTAGAGTGGCCCAGCCAGAGCCCTGACTTGCACCCTATCAAAAATCTCTGGACAGACCTGAAAATGGCTGTCAAACGAAGGTCCCCATCCAACTTGAACAAGTTTGAGAGGATTTGCAAAGACGAATAGCAGAAAATCCCCAACTCCAGGTGTGCTTGATGCGTCATACCCAAAAAGAATCAAGGCTGTGATTGCTGCCAAAGGTGCTTCAACTAAGTACTGAGTAAATGGTGTGAATATATACTTCAATAATGTGATATTTCAGTAGTGCTGAGCAACAATTAATTGTAATCAATCACATCCAAAAGAAAAGTTTTTGATTACATAATATATGTGTGTGTACTGTGTATATTTATTATGTATATACTCCCTAAAATCATTAAACTGGTGACCTAAGTAATATACATCATAAAAATAAAAGGGGAGTAAGATGGAAACTAGGTGCAAAACCAAGAAAGTCACACAACCTACAGAGAAACGATGTGAAGATGATGACTCTGCACGCTCTGCACAAAAAATAATTTTTACTTTTTGTAAACATTTTCAAAATATATACTGTATGTGTGTGTGTGTATATATATATATATATATATATATATATATATGTGTGTGTGTGTGTGTGTGTGTGTGTTTACATAATAAATATGCACTGTATACACATATTGTGTAAACAAAAATTTAATTTTGGATGTGATTAATTGTGATTAATAGTTGCTATATTCCAAATTTACAGACATAAACCATTCTAAAATTCTGTTTTCACTTTGTCATTATGAGCTAGGGAGTGTAGATTAATTAAGGAAAAAAAAGAATTTAAACTATCAGGTTGCAACATAAAATTGAAAAAAGTAAAGGGCATCTGAATACTTTCTTGAATGCACTGTATATCCACTAATAATGTTTGCTAAATCCCAAAGTATACTTTGATTTCTATGCATATACGAGGGCCTATGTACAGTGAACAAATGATCCAGTAACCTGACACCAATTTTTCATAATAGTACATGCTGTATGAGCTCCGTCTGATTTTTGTAACTGCACATTAGGGGTGTGCGATATTGACATATCTCGAGAAGAAGCTGAAAATTTAATACTGAAATCAATTGGATCAAAAACTGACCATATTATCCTTTCCAAGACCTGGTCATTTTCAGTGTGTTCAGTGTTATTCATGGAGGGCTGATATGGGAAGAAAAATGGTGTTTATAAATTAATTTCCAATCATTTAAATCTAGCAGCTTGACAAGTTATTTATAATTAAGATTTATAATCACATTTTTAGCATAGATTATATACTGCCTTTTTTAATGAAGATAACCTGGGAAAAAATGTAAATCACATTTCATTAATATTTAGAAGATATTATTTTAACCAATTTTAATAAAAAACTCATCATCAACTGAATATTTAATCCACTTTAAACAAATAAGGCTGAAATTTAATAGAAATCGTACCTGCATTAATTGCTTTGAGCTTTTGGTACCTCTGTAATTCATCCTTTCGAGTAATGCTGCACTGTATTATTTTTGTTTTAAAATGAAAAAGTAAATTATTTTAGCGAAAAGACTTTTATTTTGGTCCGGTGATGTGACGTCATGAAACTGCGTCTGTGATTCGGATGAAGAAAGGTGTGTGCTTTTAATCATTGGAAGTGTTTAAATCAACAAAACATGTTTAGAGAAGTGTATATCAAACCGCGAAATTAATTATTAACTACTGTAACGCTAAGGTGCATCTCATTTAGCTCCCTATATAGTAAATCCGTTTATCTTAAACACGAATTCAGTCACTGGTAAGTAGTAATGAAGCGACGGAGCTTTACGAAACTCCGAGTCAAATGAATCAGTTGCTTCGCAAAATGATTCACTGTTTTGAATCGCTCTGTTTTGACAACACCTGCTGCTTAAAACAGTGTAAATGCAACGAGAACATCAAACACAAGCATGTGTAATGACAGGTTTTACAAACAAACAGCAAATGTTTTCATGAAAGTGGAATCTATTAATTTGTAGACTATTATAATAATTAATACTAAATATAATTCTTAATACAAATGTGAACCTTTGTGTAATTTGTGTGTTTCTGTTTATTTTGAATGCTAGTTTTTGGTTGCTTTTTGTCTCGTCAAGCCCATCTATCTTTCTGACTCCCTTACCAGTGTGCTGACTACTAAGTTAGGGCTAAATGACAAACACACATTTAATTTTTATTTATTTTTATTTTTTTCTCTTAATGTTTAACAGCACAAAGTGTCCAAACACAGAAAAGCTCCTGGAGAAGCAGCTGAGATCCGCATGACACTATTATAAAGATGGCGTTTATTAAAGAGGAGAGTGAAGACATGAAGGTTGAAGAAACATTCAGAGTCAAAGAAGAAGAAACTGAGGAACAAACAGGTTGGTTTTCTTTCTCAAAGCTGAACTCACTCATTTGATCCTCATCAAAATGTCCACATCTACAGAAATGAATAATATTTTTGAAGAATGTGATATGACTGTCCTAATTAAAGTGGTTTTATGTAACATTGAGCTCACGTGACTAGACAGATAGTAATGTTGCCGTCAACTGAATCTGAGAAGATCCTACTACATTTCTTATTATTGGGAAAAATACTATGTATTTCCTAAACAAATATATTTTGTGTAACATTAAACCCAGTGTCTGTTTCTGAATTGAAAACCATTAATTTCTATCAGTTACTATTCAACAGTGCAGCCGTGGCTCATCTGTATGGGCATGTGGGCAGCTCCGCAACACAATATTTTTATCACTTGAAAACAAAGACATATATATACTGAATCAATCTTGCATTTAAATCATAAATGTGTTCAGCATTATTTAACATATTTTCCAAGTTTCTAGACTATTTCAGGCTTCAACAGACAGGTTGACTATTGATAAATTCTGCTGGATTTGGCTGAGCAGTCATTTGGGTGTCATATTGAAGGGTTTCTATGTATGGGTCTCATGAACAATATTACCAAAGATGCCATAAATATTTAAATTCAGAAATATCTAATATTGTGTATGTTTGGCTAAAACGTTGAGGGAGTCTGAGTCTCAGACAATGAAAGCTTTTAAAAAGTTTAGAAGTCATACAGGGGAAAAAAAATATAGGCCAGAATGTTTGTGACTCAGTTAAAATGATTGAGTATAATACAGTGGAAAGTTGCTTAAGTACTGAGGAATTTCAGCCATTCAAACCTTTGTGTGTAATTTGCAGATTTTTAAATGTTTTACTACGGTTTCTGAGTTGAATGACATGTTTTCTCTAAACGGTGTGTAACGGGGTTTGAGATCGTTTTCTTTTGTTTGGTGGTGTCAAAAATGTCAGCCCAATCAGCAGCAACATGTATATACACAACGCAGTATTAAAGAGAAGCTCAGACAATGAGTCCCAGTAAAGTCGTTTACAAATGTGTGCACTGCAGATACACAACAATTGAAGAAATTAGAAGACGTGTTTGTCATGAGAGTTTAATAGTAACAATATAGCATATCAACATGATGATGTAGTTGTTTATATTTTTAGCTTCATTGCACTGCAAGTTTATTTCTATACCAAATTTCATACACAATGGTAATAAAGTGCTTCACTTTAAAATGAGAAAGAAAATACTAAGGTATTAAAAAAGTAAGAACTAGAAATAAAATAATTTATATTAGAATTGATTACCAGGAAAATCTTGCTATAGCTGTTGTTTACACACTGATGCACATACTGCTAAATGTAATTAACATCAAAGTAAATTCACAAGAGCAAGTACAACTGAAAATAATAAGAGCACAAGTATAGATCTGTAACTTCTTTACATCTGTCTAAATATCATGTAGTAATTGCAGTGTCTTCTGGTCCATATCCTTTCCTTAGGAGGGTGTGCTAGACACTGATTAATGTAACATAAAAATACTATACATATTTATATATTTTGCTGTTGTATTGTGTAGTGACACTTTCATAAACATTTCTATACTTCTCTGATTATGTAATGGTAAATATTACAATATCATAGCACAACAACAGTGATCAGCAATTGTAAGCATAATACTCACAATAAAAATAGTATATTAAGGTCATATAGATCATAACACAGATCTCAGAGGTAAGAAGTGGATTATTCTTCACCTGAAATGTTTGTCTTTTCCTCCTGGAATGTGATGCAAATGTTGGATCACAATAATTAGGAACCACAGTTTCTACAAATCCCTTCACTTGATTGGGATGTTCTCTTTTATTCTGGATGGTAAAGGCAGTGACTGTAACATTGAGCCTTCTCAGCTGCCGTAGTTCTAACTCTTGCGTCATCAGAACAGAGTGTTCAATGCACCGCCGTTTCCATTTAAAAAATGTTTTGTCAGGGCCGATCGCAGCCCTGTCTATAGTATGGGTGGTCCTGACTTAAGAAATCAGTGTTTCCTTATTAACTATTAACTTCCTAATAAATCAAAAATATTTTACACTTCCCATTAGGGATGTGTGACACTCCAAATATCGTGTTTAGAAAGAAAAAGAAGTGTAACATTAATACGAAACCCCAAAAGGGAAAAAAATATGGAAAAAGGGATGGGAGGAATAAATGTATTTCTATGCTTTCTATTTTTTCCCAGAAATATTGTTGGGTAGTTATATTGTATATAAACTGCGAGCATCAGGAAGTCATTATTAATATGCTGGCATTGAGATCATTTTAGAATGTGCACTTGCTTTTTACTTTCACTTTCAAGGTTTGCAATCACACATACTCTGTGTTTACTACAGAGTGGTAGTATTTACCACACAGTTTACAAGATTAGATGTTTCTCAGTGATGCCCAGCAGTGGTGGAAAAAGTACTGACAAAATATACTCAAGTAAAAGTACCAAAAAAAAAAAAACTTACTACTTAATTACTGTAACATGAGTATTTGGACTTCATTGCTTTACACCCCTGGTGCTCAGGATCTGCAAATCATTCACCATCACCCAATCAGTAATCTCTTCTTACTCTGTTTATGTGGTAAGTGATGTTGTTTGTACTGTAATGTAACAGGCAACCACTAGCAAGCGGCTAACCATGTCCCTTTAGTGTCTCCGTAGAACACATTGTTTGTTTTCCATGTCTTTCCAAATACACCACATGGATGAGTTCCACCTTTTTTTGTTCTGACAACATTATGTCATTACTATTATTATTTTAAGTAGAAAATCAATTTTTGAAACGTGTGAAAACTGAACACCCCCACTGTACATGTTGTTGGTTTGTTGCTTGCTGCTTTGAGCCATTAAAAATGTTTTAACTTGCATTTGTCTTTTATGCTTTAGAATTAATTTCACTGAAAAAGGAGTCAGAGGTAGCTGCAGTCTGGAGCAATGGGCATGCCGAAAAGTAAATCGGTACAACAGAAACTACCCTTTAACCTTCCCGCACACCCTGACAGACTTTGTCCACCAATCATAAAGACATTTCTCCATGCCCCTACATTTAAACCTGCCTGAACCTTTCGCCATGCCCATTGCTCCAGCCTGCAGTTATTCCTACTGTTTTAGTTTTTAGTTGAAAAAGTTGTTCTATAGACATACCCTAAAAGTATTGATACCTGTTGTCTTGTGCCATTCAAACTGTTGTTTTAAACTTTTTTTTTTTTCACCTTAGATCTAATAGCACTGAAAGAGGAGAAAGAAGTACTTGATGAGATTGAAGAGGAAGAACAAAATGAGAATCTTCAAAAGACAGGAACTAAAAGTTATTTCTCAAGTTTTCCATTTGGGAAGAATTTCAGTCAACAAGGAAACCTCAAAGTCCACATGAGAATTCACACTGGAAAAAATCCTTTCACCTGCCAACAGTGTGGAAAAAGTTTCAGTCGAAAAGGAACCCTTAACAGGCACATGGGAATTCACACTGGGGAGAAGCCTTTTTCCTGCCAACAATGTGGAAAAAACTTCACTCATAAAATAGATCTTGAAAGGCACATGAGAATTCACACTGGAGAGAGTCCTTCACCTGCCAACAGTGTGGAAAAAGTTTTTCACTTGTAAATCAGGTCTTGAAAGGCACATGAGAATTCACACTGGAGAAAGTCCCTTAACCTGCCAACGGTGTGGAAAAAGTTTCACTGAAAAAGGAACCTTAACAGGCACATGCGAATTCACACTGGGGAGAAACCTTTTTCCTGCCAACTGTGTAGAAAAAGCTTCATCCATAAAATAGATCTTGAAAGGCACATGAGAATTCACACTGGAGAAAAGCCTTACACCTGCTGTCAGTGTGGAAAAAGTTTCTGTCAACTTGGAAACCTCATAGTCCACATGAGAATACACAATAGAGAAAATCCCTTCATCTGCCATCAATGTGGAAGAAGATTCAATCATAAAGGAAGCATTAACAGGCACATGAGAACTCACACTGGAGAGAGGCCTTATATCTGCCCTCATTGTGGAAAAAGTTTCAGCCAACAAGGAAACCTTAAAGTCCATATGGAAATTCACAGTAGGGCCATGAAGCATCCAGTTTGAATGCTTTTCCATGGATTTACTGTAATAACACTAACTGCACTGTGGTATTTTACCATAAATATGAATTGTAAATGGAATTTTATTATATTAATGTAGGCATGTATTACTGCATTAAAGGGGACCTTTCACCATTTAACACTCCAGTCGATCTCAGACTTTCAGAAGTGAATTGAACTCGGGAGGTGGTCTTTCATCTAAAGGTACGGTTCACAGAATACATGCATTGTAAACACAAATTGTTGGCTCAATTTCAAATTGGCCTGGCTCAATTTATTTTTCCATTTACAAATTCTGATTGGTCATCAGATGTCTCCATACAAATCAGCTGTTCATAATGGCTGCTTCCTCTGGCAGATCTGTACAAATTATTCGCTCACAACTTCAGGAACTATTATTATTATTGAGCTGGGAGATGTAAATTATTCAGGCCAACTGACTCTTTTTGAGGCCCACCCACAAACTACTTTCTGTCTCCACCACTGTGCTATCGCTATTTACATTTAAAAAAAAATTCTAATTAGATTTTTGACCACCTTTGATCTTGTAGGCATCTGTTCCACTTTGAGAGGTCAGAACTGCACATCTTTACTGCATTTATTTCACTCGTCCCCTCAGTGCAGCCGCCTACTCTCGCCTTTATTTCAGACGAGGCTAGCCGCATTTCAGACGATCCTATTATTTATAGTCTCATGTTGTCCCAATCCTGTATTCATTTCTTCAGTGTCTATTTACACTAAGTGCAAACAGCCCGCCTTGTTGGCAGAGGCTATTTACACTACATTAACACTAACTAACAAAAGGTGATTGTCAAACGTTAGTTCCAGTGGTGTAGATGTTAAAGTGCATACCGTTGTGTTTTAGCCACAATTGACCCGAGTTCGAATCCGCCTTTTTTCTGCCTTTTTAAATCTCATATCACATTGGAAAGGCATTAATTTTCAACACAATGAAGGAAGTAATTGAACAGTTGAAAACTGTTCAAAAACGGGTAGGGTTAGACTAGGTGTAGGGAGGGTTTTATAGTCCCAATCAGGTGGCATCTGTTTAATAATTTGAATTAAAATTATAATTTACACTCAATACGATAATCACATACCCATAGATACACTACTACCAAAATAAATGTGTTTTATGTAACAAAATGTGTTGTAATATGTAACATTTCTTTTAGCCAAAGAAATAGTTAACTCTAAAATTAACATTTGCATCACTCAGTGTGATAGTTTTTGTAACTATAAATTTAAGCATGTGATTCTGCTAGAATATTTTATTTGCCATGGAAAAACTAAAATACTGGAAACCTAAAAAACAATTGTTCACTGAAAGTACAGTCTGGGTACAATGTATTCAGTCCTTTGACTTGCTCTTGCTTTTCAGTTGGTCACACACAAGGTGTTAGTCTGCTCTCAAAGCTTCTCCCTTTCTGACTCCAAGTGAATGAATAATTATGAAATTAAATAAATTTCAAAATAAATATGTGGAAATAAATTGAGTCTGTCACTCAAAAAGGGCTAATGTGGGAAGTAAAATTATGTTTCTAAATGAATTTCCAATAATTGAAATCTGAGCGCTTAATACTCAACTTGTTTATATTATAATCACATTTTAGCACAAATAATATAGACTGCCTTATCATTTTAATAAAGATAATACGGGGAAATGTAAGTCACATTTAGTTTATATTTAGAGAAAATTATTTTAACCATTATCCATTCAACCATCAATGTAATCCTTTATAGTTTACAGGCATGGACCTTTGATAAAATCCACTTTAACTAAATGAAGTTGAAATTTGATTTGCCTTTTTATTTGCCTTAATATTCTTGGGAAAAACTGAGATGGAATATGATTGTAATAATTTTATTCCATAAATTAAATGGTTAAATCACTCTGCAACCACAAATTTAGTTTTGAGCTACAAATTCTTTGTAATATTCATAAATTCTTCCCAATCCTGTAATTTGAATATCAAGACAATGGAGTTTGTCTTTGAGAATATCACAAATGCTCTGTAGTTTATCTTGAATTGAAAGCACTTCACAGTTGCTTGTATTTAGACTAGATGTAAAGCTCATAATAGCTTTGGGGGTTTGATAGTTCTGCAGTTCATCCCTTCAATTCCCCATACCTTATTATTTACATTTGTTTTCTAATGTAAATCCAAAGCTTTTGGCTTAAAAGGCTTTTATTTTGGTCTGACTATGTGACGTCACAAGGCTGCGCCGCGCTCTCGCGTCTGTGATTCAACTGAAGAGAGGTGTGTGCTTTTAATCATTTATAGTTGTTTACATCAATACAACCCGCTTAAAGAATTGTATGTAAAACTGTAAAATGAATTATTACCGAATGTAACACTTACATGTTTTTAATCTGCCTGAATGAAGGGCTTTTTTTTTTATTATTTAAAGCGCTTTTGCAAGTAGAGACGGTGGAGACACAGAAGTTTTCGAAACTCCGAGTCAATTGATTCGCAAAATGATTCACTGTTTTAAATCACTCGAATCAGCGCGCGCTGACGACACCTGCTGATCAAAAGTGTAAATGAAACGACACAAACGTGAAATGAACTTGCAAACACCAATTGCGAATGTTTTTATTAAAGTGTAATATGTTAAACATAATCTACAGATCAGAAAATGCCAAGTAAATCTTAATACAAATATGAACCTTGTATATAATTAGTGTTATTTTATTAATTTGAGTGCTAGTTTGTTTGTTTGTTGTTTGTTGTTTGGTCTTATCAGGCAATTTAAGGCCATTATCTGACTGACTCCCTTACCAGTGCACTGAGTTACCTACTAAATAGAGACACACACAGAGATTTAGTTTGGATTTGTTTTTCGGTTAATTATTAATATTAATTGTTAAATAATTTTGTTAATTTCTGTTAATTACATCTAACAACAGGACAGTGTCCAAACACAGCAAAACTGGTGAAGCAGCTGAGATCCACTGACACACTATTATAAAGATTGCATTTATTAAAGAGGAGAGTAAAGACATGAAGATTGAAGAAACATTAAGAGTCAAACATGAAGATACTGAGGAACAAACAGGTCAGTTTTCATTCTCAAAGCTGAACTCAAATCAAACAGTTGATGTTTTTGAGTAACTGAACAAGACAATGTGAACTAACAGAAACATCTGTTGTGATTTTCACATCTTCTGACAGCATCAGCTGTAAATGTATCATCAGAAATTGATCTAAGATGAGAGTTTCTTCTGAACTCATGTAGCAGCACGTGGGATCTTCTTCACATTAAGAGACACAATGTAAATGTGAATAACAATCTCTAAATTGTACTTTAGTAACAGGTGGATTTGTACAGAGAGACCAGTTTTTGATTCTGCTAGTGAATGCTGTTTACTGCTCATAACTCATTTAAGGTTGGATGTAAGCAATAACATACTGTAGCCAACGCAAAGTTCTTTTCAAGTGTCGTCTATATTTTAATAACTCATGATTATATTTAGAAACATTTACATCTAGATGTCCATTCATCACACATCAGGGCCATTCTCTCTGCACAGTTGATGTTTTTACACTAATCTTTACCTCTTTGTAAATCTTGGGCAGTGAAATGTCTGTTATGTGTCGGTGTGGATTCGAGATCATGTAGCAAAGCATTGTCGTGTTCACCATATGCCTGCTATAACAAATCCTTACAAATGAACACCATGACTCTGTTATTTTCTTTGCATAAGCAGATGAGGTAGATTGAATCTTGTTGGTGGTATTGTCCAGTGTAGTTGAATCAACAGGTTTTGGCTGAGGTGTGTGGTGTCTTAAGTTGGTTGTGCTTCCAGAATTTTTTAGTGTGGCAGGGCAAAGCTCACAAACGGCATTTATCTAATTTATTACTCCCTGACTTTTTTTTAAAACTAAAGTGCACCCACACATCGGCTCTGAAAGCTGGAGGAGCTCTTATATTTCCCGCCATGTTTGCTTCCACTTACGTCTGAGACATAGTGATTATAAAGAGTGCTCTTTTTTTCACTTATCATGTTTCATCATTTAATTTTTCAGCGCCTTCCTTGAACACCTATTAATTTATATGTGCCTACAGATTGCTGCATGAAGATTTTACACAAATGTACTCTTTTACACAAAGAGTTTCACAGTTAAAGGAAACCTCAAGGTTCACATGAGGATTCACACTGGAGAAAAATGTGTGACGCTGTGTGAAAAGTGGACACTGCAGCTGAATGTGGGGTACATTGACTGTCACCTTCAATGCTGAATGAGGTTTTTCCAAAGGAGAGTTATAGGGATCATGTGTTGACTTTTGTTCCAGTCTCTTCAGAAATGGTATACATCCTTTTTTCTTCTCCTTTTCTTACATTGTATTGGATTGCTACTGTGTGTGGAGCATAGAGAGTTTTGCATTTAGAGTTTCTAATGGGACTCTTCTCTCATTCCTCCTTCAAATCTCATGGGTTTCACCAGTGTGCACTGGGGAATGGAGCAGGACGGAGCAATAAACCATATATTCATGTAGCAGCAGTGGTGATGTGAGAACACGCTTGAAAAACAGTTTAGAGAGAATAAATCAATATACATATAAAATAATGTTCACAAATTATTGGTAACTTTATAAATAATAAAAGTATAGCCCATCAAATAATAATTATATCTAAATAAATTGTTTTTTTTACCAATGCAAATATGTTAGAAACGATGCATCATGATACAAACGCAAACCTGTATCCCATGCACACTTTTTAATTCTCTCCTTGAGTTAGCTACATTATGGAGCCTCTTCCAGTTTTTCATAGTTTCCTTAGTCTAGTTAAATCTTGTATCTAATCTAGTCATCCGTGTCTTGATCCTAGCTTGGTTTGCTCGTCTTGTCTGATTTCTGGTTCTCATCTTCTCGGTTGTTACAGAGGACTGGTTGCTTGATGCTCATTCCTCATCGCTGTCAAAACAAGTATCCTGTCATGTCACTGATGGGCAGATGCTCAGAAACTCTTCTTTGCTATTGGGAGTAGCTTCACTTATTTTGACAATGTGAAGCGTGTTTGTGTATGTGAAGTGAAGTGACTCACTTGACAGCAGTAGCTCTTCGATGTCCATCAGCTATCGACAGGTCAAGATTGTTTTTGATGGATTTTGTTAGTGTTGAATTGGAGATTGTTAGAATTATAATTTCATCATTTTTTAACACTTCAGTCACTCTGTGAAACTCAGTAATGTTTTTTGTGTTTCGAAGAGTTTTGCGATTCTGTGATTTGATTTATATTTTTTGGGGGGTTTGTGACACTTCAGACAGAGTTTGTTGATTTCCATTCGTACACCCTGTGGTTTGGAGGTAAGCTCCATTGTTGTATGTCCTTCGTAGCTGAAGCTGATGTATTAATTTCTGCATGTACTTTCCCATGCAGAGACATTTGCTGAGGCATGCATTTTAACAATTGTCCCCTGAATTTTGGGTACCTGAAAAACAAAATATATAATAAATGCTTGCATCAAAGTGAATTTCCAACCATTTTATAGAGGCCCATTCCAAAAAATTTGAAAGATGTCTATAAACAAGCGACTTGGGGCACCATTGAATCATGTAGAAAAGCTATTAAAGTCAATGGTGCCTCAAATGGTTTGGATTAAAATATTCTTCAAAATCTATTCCTTTGTGTTTAACAGATTTCTTTTGGAAGAATGTGAGGGCGAGTAAATGATGAACTTTAGTTTGACTGAAGTGTTCCTTCAAGATACAATGCAACATACAAATAAAGGTTCTGAAAGTGGGTTATACCAATACTGTTATTGTGGAACAATTCTTGGTTCCCCGAACATTTTAGGAAACAATAATTTAAATATGTACTTGTACATTTTAAAAGTCTAAAGAGCAGATGTTTATGATAAAGAACTATGGAACTGTTCCATGGAACCACTGATGTCAATGAAGAACCTTTTATTTTTAAGACCGCAAGTCCAAAACATTTTTACCTTAACGTTACTGTAATGTTTTGTGATTCTTAAGAAACTACACTAATGATTTTATGATGAATGGTTCATAGAAGCTTTTATTTTGGGGACCTACAACAAAACAAAACAAAAATGAGTTGTAAGTGTTATTGTTATTTTAAACAGCAGTACATTGCAAATTACAGATGGGGAAAATACTTGGTTTGTTGATGGTGATGGTCAGTTTAACTGCATTGCAGTTTTTTGATGCTGTATCCAACATGAAATGTTTCTCAGCTGCAAATATAACACACTGATGATACTCGGTTTGTTTGCTGTGTAGCGTTGAAGAATTTGTTGTTCTTGGATTAACGTTAATGGGGTGACTGCATGAAAATAATTATACATCCTGCTGTGTGAAATGACTTCTGACTGAAAAATACTTCTGCAGTGACCTACAACCAATGAGAGAGCAAGATACAGGGCAGCAGGAAGTTTGGGGAGGAGTTAAATGAAACAGTTTGCAGACCAGAGCTGTCTGCGATTCTTTCTATTGTAAAGTCGTGCAGAAGGTAACCTCCTGTCACCGATCCAATGTGTTATGTGAACACAGCAGCAACTGAATGCTAGATAGTCGTACAGTGTGAAAACAATGGTGATCATCGACTTTGAGAATTGTGCAGTGTGAACTCAGCATTAGAAAGTTAATGGCACCTCTTTTGTTTTAGGTGTGTGTGAATACAAATCTAAAGTCATGGTTAAGTGAGTCTGTCACCTTTTGTCTTTATTGCCTCTTGCTGCTTCTGTCCCATTACTTTAATTGATCATCATTGTTCATGTTAATCAGTAACTGGGTTAAGTGTGAATGTAATGCCTGTAGGTGTGACTTTCCCTGATCTCTGTGATAATGAGTGTTATAGTTATGCTGATTAGAGTCTGGGCAGATTCATGTAACTGCTTACATCCTTTGCATACTTAATCTTCTGATGACGGCCTCCTGAAATCAGTATAAAACTACAGTGATTTACTGCTTTAGTCAGTCTTGATCACTGCAGCACCACACAGTACCATCTCGATCAAGAATCTGCTGAAGATTCACTCAGTCTCCTGATCTTCACTTCTGAGTTTCTTACCGGTGTAACTGGACATTGTAGGTATTTTGTCTCAAAACTATAACTTCGCTAATTCTGTACTTTTTAGTACCCTGTGAAGGATATACTTCTACAGTTTAAGTGTTTCTAATAAACTGCTCTTATATTTAGAAACTGAACATCATTCGCTCCTAACAATGATAGACGAGTAGTAAAACCTCAGTATGCTGTTATATTTTTTGCTGGTTGATGAATCTGAACATGTACAGCTTGAACTGTATTTCTTTCTTATGGAAAAAATGCTTATATAAAGATACTTAACTTAATTCTTAACTGGAAATATCACAAATGCTTTGTAGTGAATTGAGAACTTCACACTTGCTGATATAAGACTGAAGATCTGCGTTATTGATCACTTCAGGAATCTGTGATTCATCTTTTACAGATCCACGTGACATTAATATAAAGATGCCATTTATTAAAGAGGAGAGTGAAGATATGAAGACTGAAGAAAGATTTAGCATCAAACCTGAAGATACTGAGGAACAAACAAAGATGGTGTTTATTAAAGAGGAGAGTGAAGACATGAAGATTGAAGAAACATTCAGAGTCAAATATGAAGAAACTGAGGAACAAACAGGTTGGTTTTCATTCTCAAAGATAAACTCACTCATCATTTGACCCTTAATAAAATGTCCAACACTACAGGAAGAAATTATATTTTTGAAGAATCTCAAATGATTGTTGTAATTAAAGTGGTTTTATTTGACATGGAGCGGGTTGACTCATGTGGACAGACATGTTGAGATCATATGACTCATTACACTTTAGCATTAAAACATATGCAACTAAGATTATACAATTTATCTTTTTTATCATCATCACTTCAAATAATTGGAAGAGGTTTTGAGATTACATTTAACATGTTGGTTTTGATGTTTGTTTTTTAAACCATTAAAATGGGGTTAATTTGCATTTGTTATTTTTGCATTAGACCTGATGACATCGAAAGAGGACAATCAAGAACTCAGTGAGAAAGAAGATAATGTTTAACATAAAAAATATGATTTCATGACTGGAGAAAAATCATTTAGTTGCTCACATACTGAAAAGAATTCACAAAAAAGCGTTCAAAAGACAGCAAATAAAAGTGATTTCACCTGCCAACAGTGTGGAAAAAGTTTCAATAGAAAGGGATACCTTGAAGTCCACATGAGAGTTCACACTGGAGAAAAGCCGTACACCTGTCAACAGTGTGGAAAGAGTTTCAGTCGAAAAGGAAACTTAAATTACCATATGAGAGTTCACATTGGAAAGAGACCCTTTGTCTGCCAACAGTGTGGAAAGAGATTTACTAAAAAAGGAAACCTTAATATTCACATGAGAATTCACACTGGAGAAAACCCTTTCACCTGCCAACAGTGTGGAAAGAGTTTCACTCAAAAAGCAAGCCTTAAAAAACACACCAGAATTCATACTGGAGAGAAACCTTACACATGCTCTCAATGTGAAACAAGTTTTACACACAAACAACATCTGGATGAACACATGAGAATTCATTCTGGAGAAAAGCCTTACACCTGCAATCTGTGTGGAAACGGCTTCATTCGAAAAGCAAACCTTAAAAACCACATGAAAATTCACAGTGTAGAGAAACCTTTCATATGTTCTCAGTGTCCAAGGAGTTTCAAACATAAATATAACCTTAATGTCCACATGAGAATTCATACTGGAAATAAACCTTTCACCTGCCAACATTGTGGAAAGAGTTACACTGAAAAAAGATACCTTAGAAATCACGTTCACAAGATTCACACTGGAGAGAAGCCGTTTACATGTGATTAAAATTTTCGAAAATAAAGTAGCTCTTTAACATGAACAATCACACCGGTGTGACTAGAGCGTTCAGTGTAATTAACTGCTAAATACAAATATGCTTTCCTGCATTTCATAGATTAAGATTGACATGTTTAGAAGGATATTTGATGTTTGATGTTCACTTTCATTATAGAATATATACATGTGATTGTCGAAAACTATTAAATGTGTTGTCGACAGAATAAATGTCTACACAAAAGCGAGTCCATTGGAGTTTCTACACAACTCAATGGAGAAGCAATCCTCTTACACTTGTCATGTATATATGTATATGTATATATGTGTATATATATGTATATGTGTATATATATATGTATATGTATATATGTATATGTATATATATATATATATATATATGTATATATGTATATATATATATGTATATATGTATGTATATATATATGTATATATGTATATATATATATATGTATATATGTATATATATATATATATATATATATATATATATACATATGTATATATATATATGTATATATATATATATATATATATATATATTAAAATAACTTTGTTTTATGTATTTTAAAACAAACATATTTTAATGATAGCATATTTATTGAACAAATATAAACATTTATATTTTATTATAATGACCATTATTAATGACCAGCCAAAAAAATAGCTCTCTTGTTATGTAATGTTATCAACTAATATTGGTATCAATCTTTTTGTCAGTTTGTTTCAATTAAAACTATTTTTTATTTATTTTTTAAACTGATTGACAGTAGATATAAATGAACTTTTTCAAACTCATCGACTTGGAAATGTGACAACACGTCATGAAATCATTTTTGTGGTGACCATGAGATCGTTTTGTCGAGGTAACAACATCCTTTCCTCATGGCCACAACTTCTTATGATGAGGGAATGACATCTGGTTCTTGTGGCCACAAGTGTTATGTTAAAAGAACTGACCATCTTTACTCATGTATTGTATTGCATTGAACAGGCTCTTCGTTTTACCTCAGTAATAACTTACAGTATTTGTTAAATTTCTCAAATTTGTTTATCTGGTTTTTGCCCAAGTCACCTGACTGGAACATTGTTGAGATTTACAGGACTTTATTCATGATCTGATAAGCCTGATATTTTGAAATTTTTAAGGGAACACAACACAGAGGAGGAAAACTTAATATAATAATATAACAAATATAATAATATATATATAATAATTTTACACTGTATGCATGTATGTATGGCAGCTTCAACTGGTACCGCCCAGCAGTGCTCAACCAGGTAAGCTTTTTAAATTTCTTTTTCAAAATGTCAAAAAGTCTAAATGTTTGTGAATTAATAGGAATTAAAAATAGGACGCCTAATATCAGTTTACACACAGGCTTATCGCCGTGTTATTTGCAGTGAGTGACTATCTAATGTTAACAAGCTACACCACAGGATTAAACAATGTAATCTAGGTAACCTTATAATCGCTCAAAGAAAAATACATTGGATATCATCATTTTTTGTCATGTCTAATTTATTAATAATCCAGCATCATCTGTATTAAAGAGAGAAAATAACCCACTTCATCCTGTGTTTAAAGTGAAAAATAAATAAATAAATAAATAAATAATAATTCTTTACATTTATTTATTCCATGGAATGTCTGGATTCTGGATTCTGATTGGCTGGCAGGTATGCAGTAAAACCGTTTAATGCACAGGTAGTTCCAAGTCAGTTTAATCACCTTTCTACATTAATGCGCTATTTTAATTGATGCACCCAAACACACACACAGAGAGAGAGAGGTCGGAGATTGCGCTGCGCACATATATGAACTTGTTTTTAGCACTTCTAGGCTGTCAACATGGACATGGTGCTTAACATGGAAGGGGGAATCTCCTCAACCACCACCAGTGCGCAGCATCCACCTGGATGATGCAAAACGCCATATTGCGCCAGAACGCCCACTACACACCAGCTTATTGGTGGAGAGGAGATGTAAGAGAAGAAGCCAATCAAAATATGGGGATGATTAAGAGGCCATGATGGTCAGAGGCCAATGGGCAAATTTGGCCAGGATGCCAGGGTTACACCCCCACTTTTTTCCAAGGACATCCTGGGATTTTTAACGACTACAGACAGTCAAGACCTCGGTTTAACGTCACATTCGAAGGATGGTGCTCTTTGACAGCATAGTCTCCCCATCACTACACTGGGGCATTAGGACCCACACAGACCACAGGGTGAGCACCCCCTGCTGGCCTCACTAACACCTCTTCCAGCAGCAACCTTGTTTTCCCAGGAGGTCTCCCATCCAAGTACTACCCAGGCTCAACCCTGCTTAGCTTCAGTGGGCAACCAGTCTCGGGCTGCAGGGTGATATGGCTGCTCCAAAAAAAAAGCCTTGACAGCCTAGTTACACATTCAAAGTTTGGTGTTAATATGTCAAAGTTTTGCAGAGATACAGCCGTAGATGCAGTTTGGCCTTTTTCCAGCAAATCTGTTGATGCGCTAAACGGAAACTGTTTCGTATCGACACGAAATCCATAACTTTTTGCCAGCATGGTCTGAAGATGATCAAATTTGTTGCAAATTGGACTAACGGTCTAGGAGGAGGTCGAAAAAGTAGGTTTTCAACATTAATCAAAATGGCGGACAGGATGTTTGGCCAGTTTTTGCATAATGGTTATCAATGTTCTCGGCTTGACCCAAGGAATCTATTGAGATCACTTTCATTACAATGGGCTAATGTAAGCAGAAGTTATTAGCATTTTTGTAGATTTCTTTATAACTTTTGGCCACAAGGCGGTGCTGCCCCCAAACTTTTTGAGTACTGTTAGGGCATGGTGCCGAAGACATACCGAGTTTCGTTACAATACGCCAATGCGTTCGTAAAATGAAGCATTGGCAAAATTTGAAATGGCCGACGCCCAAAATGGCTGACATGGGAAAATTGGGTATGGTTTGACTCGGCACGGTTTAAGTAATCAACTTGAATTTCATAACTTTTCAGCATGGTCTGAAGATGATCTGAGCCAATTTTGGTGAAAATCAGACAAAATCAGACTTTGAAAAAGTAGGTTTCACAAACAAAAAATGATATAAAAAAACTAAACATTACAATTTTTTAATTTTGGACTTCATTCGACTTCATTCGGCATGACCCAAGTATTCAGAGGAAAAAAGAATTTTCATTCTGTGCATTACAGTTCAAAAGTTATTAGCATAAAATTATTGAAATTTGGTGGCGCTAGAGAGTTTGAGTTACAGACTCCAAACTTGCTGTGGTTAATGTTGAAACGGTCCTCTATAAGTGTGTCAAATTTCACAACTTTCCCGCAAACGGTTCTAAGAACGCCAACGGATACAATAGGTGCCAACGCATTGGCCCCAAATAAAACATATGTCAGAGGTATTCAGAGTTTTATTCTTGGTGAAATACACTTTAAAATATGCTTGCTGAAAGTAACTACCAACAAGAGTCTGTAGCACATCTAATATGTGGGACTATGTCTAAAAGGCAGAACAGGTATTGAATTTTACAGCTGACTAAATGAACAAACAAATGAGTATTCATACTTTTATATCCTATTTATGCAACATATTTTTCAACATGCATTAATTAATTTATTCATTAATCTATTTCCATATCCCAGCAGGCACACAATGTCATAAGACGTTGAAATTTGGTTAAATTGTGGTTATGACGCTGGGCAACCAAAACCCAATGTCAGTTCAAAGTCATGCACAGTCATCTTCAGGAGATCTCACAATAAATGTTGAGAACATTATTTTGTTAATGAATTGAATAAACACTTTGTGTTTTTTATTTAAGGTTTTTATTGAAATGCCTTGATTATTTTGTGAGACATGTTAGTATAAAATTTCAAGCAATTAAGAGTAACAATATTTCAGGAAAAAAAGTATTATACCTATGCACCTTCTTTTTAATTGTGGCCACAGCAGCGTGTGAACAGGATTTTTATTTTAATCTGGTGATGTGAGGTCATAGAGCTGCTCCGCGCTCCTGCATTTGTTTCAGCTGAAGAAAGGTTTGTGGGTTTTAAACATGTAAAGTTTTTCAATTTATATATATCGCGGTCAGTTTACTTAGTCGTTTTTACAATCTTAGAGTTGATTTATTATTGAATGTAACATTGTAATAGTTTATCTGACAATAATGCACGTTATTGTGTGAGTAACGCGCATCCACACGAGTGACAGAAAAGGTGCGTCTCATTTCGTTCCGTATATAGTGAATCAGATGATCGTAAACACGGATTCATTCAGTGATGGAGAAACGGATCTATTAAAAACTCCAAATCAAATGAATCAATTGCTTCACAAATGATTCACTGTTTTGAATCGTTCGAATCAGCGCACACTGACGACACCTGCTGCTCAAACACTGTAAATGCAACGAGAACAACAAACAAACGTGTGTAATAACTTTTAACAAAAATAGCAATATTAATATCTAATATTAATTAAAACTAAGTGGTAATTGTCTGTAACTTTTGTTCTTTTATTTTCCGTGTTAATATTATTTATTGTTAAAGGTTCAGTGTCAAAGACAGTTACCTCTCACTCTTGACTTCCTTGCCAGTGCACTTACTGCTGAACTAGCGAGCTAATTGAGACACTAAGCGATTTAGTTTAAATGTATTTTATTTTCTGTTAATTATTCTCATCTTAAACAGGACAAAGTGTTCAAACATACACAAAAACTCCTGGTGAAGCAACTGAGATCCACGAAAAAACATTAATATAAAGATGGCATTTATTAAAGAAGAGAGTGAAGACATGAAGATTTAAGAAACTTTCAGAGTAAAACATGAAGATACTGAGAAACAAACAACAATGACGTTTATTAAAGAGGAGAGTGAAGACATGGGAATTGAAACATTCAGAGTCAAACATGAGGACACTGAGGAACAAACGAGGAAGGAGTTTATTAAAGAGGAGAGTGAACTCATTAAAACTGAAGAAACATTCAGAGTCAAATATATAGATACTGAGGAACAAACAGGTTGGTTTTTATTCTTAAGGTTGGACTATTTTGTCCTATACATTTTCTCAATTCATTTGCCTATGGCAGGGGTTTTTGTACACTTTCTCTCCACAAAGAACAAAGCATGAATAACATGATATCTGCCTTTAGATATCTTGTCTGTATCTTGTCTAAATGTCTTGAAAAGCATGCCTCGCACATCCTGAAAAGCGCTTGTGGTACTTGCTGCATATAAATATTGAAACCTCCTCAGTGAAGAACCATATTAAATCCAACTATATATATATATATATATATATATATATATATATATATATATATATATTTTTTTTTTTTTTTTTTTTTTTTCAGTTATTCCTAAAAGTGTTTAATGAATCATGATTTGTTTGTGACAGTGTTTGTATGCTGATTTCACACACAAGTTTGCATGTACTTTTATTTATCAAATCGGACCCACTGTCTATCAAAGGGAATGTATACATGGATAAAAAGCAGAGGACCTAATACAGAGCCCTGTGGCACTCCATACTTGTTTGATGAGATATTTTCATTTATACAAGCAAAATGTTAGTGGTCAGATATATGAGACATAAACCAACAAATGCATCTTGTCCAGAATAATTTTCAAGATATCCAAGAGAATGGCATGGTCTACATTGTCATAAAATCTAATAGCACATGGATGATTATATGTCAAAACTTAGTCATTTGTTGTTTTAACGAACACAGATTCTACTGAAAATTGCAAAGTTGAGATTTGTCTATAATTAACCAGTGAGTCAAGCTTCTTTATAAGGGGTTTGATAACTGGCAGCTTATTTGGGATGTTTCCTAAAGAAAGCAAAGAGTTAAAAATATTGAGAACAGGATTACAGGCAACACCTCTTTCAGTAGCTTAGTGATAGTATTTATTATAAATGTTGTTGGTTTTGATGTTATACATGCACAGACATTTCCAAGGGTTTTTACAGTAACTAACAGGCAACACTTTTGCCAGTAAGTTACTGTAATTAAGATTTACAGTTGCAAACTATTTAATTTACAGCTGCAAACTGTACTGTTTTACAGTAAAATACTATTTTTAAAAAAAGTCAAATTCATCAGATTTTAGCATTTTATTATGAATTCATTTAATTTTATTTTATTTTTACTCTACCTAGGTACTACTGGTATTCAATTTTAAATCAGACACAATAATTATAACATACCAAATTCTTTATTTAAAACAGTGCATTTATAACACTTAAAAATACAGTCTTCCACTGCTGGAACAGTGCATCTTCACCATTTCTCCTGTCTTGGTATTGCGTTTTGCAGTATATTATGTTGTATACTCTTGATTTGTCCTTACAAAGAATCTATAGGCAACAGAAACATAATGGGGAAAAAGACATGCAGCCAAATATAAGATAAGCGTTACTCGTTAAAAATAATTTTAATTGGGTAACTTAATTCAATAAGCTGACAAAAGCTGCTTTAAACAACAGCACAGTTTACCGTAGTAAAGTTTGTAACCGCCATGTTGATGGGTAAATATTACTAGGTTAAACTGGTGTGTAAAAATCTGACAAACACTCAGACAAACGTACATATATTTTTACCTTACTTGATTGTCTTAATCTCTCGTAAATTACATCGACACACAGCGTAGATGTTCTCTGGAAGTCTTCCGCTCTCGCGGGTTCATCCCCGGGTAAACGACTCGACAAAAGAGAATATAGAACCCATTATATACTGTATACTATCTACAGTGGATGCGGACAGTGAAGTGATGCCCCGGTATATTTCTGACAGATGTACTCCAAGCGCTTGCTGTGTCTGACATGAAGGACAAACGGATTTTCCAATCATTACAAGCGATGCAACACATCCAGTATAGTCCGTCCCAAGCTGTTGTGGTGTTGTAGACACGATGTAGGGCAAACCGTGTCAATGCAAAGATAATAAATGAAAAAAATAAAATGACCTCAATAGAACAGCGCCAATGAGGCCGTTACAGCAAATACAGTAGTATACAGCGATTTTAGAAAATACAGTAAGTCTCTGTATGTGGGGTCTGACGTCACAGAAAATTCCCATGATGCAATGGTATTACAGTTATTTGCTGCAAAGGGAATTTGCAGTATTATACTGGGTGATATACAGTTAATAACTGTAGAAATCAAAGAATTGTCTAACAGTGTGTCTGAATGTATGTCTGTTGTTTTGTGGAGTTAACTAATATTGGTCTCTTTTTGCTTTAGGCCTGATGTTGCAGAAAGAGGAAAGTCAAGAACTGAATGGAATGGAAAATTAAATTCAACATGAAAAACATCATGATTTTATAACTGGAGAAAAGCCGTACACATGCCCTCGGTGTGGAAAGAGTTTCATTAATAAAACAAGCCTCAACAGACACATGAGAATTCACACTGAAAAGAAACCTTACATCTGTGAACTGTGTGGAAAAAGAAGATTGCTCACAAGAAGCACATCAATTGGGAACACTGCCGTCAGGAGTGTTCTCACAAAACAAGAGGCAGAGTTTGCATTCTGAGCCACAGCCCAAGTCAGTCTGTCATTTTAATATGTCTACTTACTGCACACAAACTTGATAGAGGCCATGTACACTGGCCAGCCATGTTTTAGCTTTTTCCCTTTTTGCCACTCCACAGCAGCTCAGTAGTCAGTTTGTGGGTAACCATCGTCATCCATCTTGGTGTCATCATATTTACGTATGGCTTCGGTTTTCACCTCACTACACATCCCAGCATCCTCCCCACTGACCCACTGGACCACTGCAAACTTTCTCATCACAGCTTGGGAATTAAAAGAAAGTTGCTGTTAATCAATTTAAATTACAGCATTTAAGGCGGTTTCATTATTTACAAGGTGTCTTGCGAGTTTGATTGACTGACATAACTGACTGACTGGCAGAAATAATGCTATATCAACTAAACATGTCACCTGCATGCAAGTTAGCGGCAACGCTTGTGGAAGATAAGTAGGCCTACAATAGATGATATTTTAAAGATATATATATATATAAGTAGTTCAATTTTGTCGGTATAATACCAACACAACATAAACAAAAAATAAATTAATCCAGCTATAACCTAGCTAAATACACGAAGGGCTGTCAAAATTGTTGCAGAGAATTCTTAAATATGGTTCCAGTTACTAACTTTTACGAATCTGGTCGGTGTCCTGCGGTCCGCTCACCGCCAGATGTCGCTCTCACCCTGTCACTATACTCAGACTATTACTTTGCACCCCGGACTACTACTTCCATCACCCATCGCGCTGATTGCGTCGACTCCTGTGACCAATCAGCAGCGCTATAAAAGCCCCGGTCTTTCCCCTTGCAAACCACAGAGTATTGTGAGCTGTTGTTGTGTTCTTTTGTTAGCGTTCCCTAGTTTCCTTGTTCCCGAGTTCCTAGTTCCCAGTGTTATGTTCTCTCGCCTGGCCCTCCCGTTTTTGACTGTTCGCCGCCTGCCTTTTGGACTCTAGCTCAGTTTCTTGGATTATTCTCAACGTCTTGCCTTTGATATTCCTGTTTGCTGTTGCTTTGACCCTGCCTGTACGACCATGTATCTGTCTCGTCCTATCAATAAAAGCTCGCAAGTGGATCCGCTCGCCTCTCGCTTCTCACTCCCCTTTACACTAACGTTAGCTGGTAGCAAACTAACGTTGTGAGTTGTCTGACAGATTAGCATTAACAAATTAGAAAAAAACATCTACTTTGCTTACAAATTGCTAAATGCATAAAGCTGAATCAACACTGCTGCCTGAGTAATTACTACAAGTGAAAATCCTTCCCACCGTCAAAAATTAACGGGGGCTTATGGTAATAATTCCATCACAATAAGCAAAAATGCCCCAAAAAATTAAGATAAATGGGCAAAAATTGCTCCTGCATGATTAAATTAAATCTGTTGCAATTAACATGAAATGTGAAAATAAATTAAAATTGCCAGTTATCGGAATTACATTTAGATCTGCTCATCATATTTTTATTTTTTTGCAGCGCTGAACTTGATAACCTATCACACACATTTCTGTTGAGCTTATGTGCGCTCGCGATGTGAATTCCCTCTTCATAAACAACGAAACATGAAATGTTTCCATGTTTTCTATTAATCGACATTAATAATCACTATTACAATAACGAGCAATAATCGACAATAAGGATTTTTATGTACTTTTGCAACACTAATAGTTTCTCATTTTTTTAAATGTACAATTTGTTTTAAACAGTTTGTTGTTATTGGTAACAGTTTGCAGTATTCTGATTGATTGAATTAATTGGTTAAATTTAAGTATTTTACATTAAATACAATATGGATGCAATTAATAAGGTGATTATTGAAATTGCCCCTACAAATGTAAAAAAAATTGGAAATTAGTTCAAGGAGTCAGATACTTACTCTTAATGGAAAAGATTAAGATTAAATGTATTAATTAAAATTAAAATGATTAATTTCTGACCCTGGTTGAGAACCACTTATCTAGACTAATCGTAAAGTAGAGTTGTGAAGCTGTCTCTCTCATAATCTTTTGTCTGAAACTGTGCAGGAAGATTGAAAAATATCTACATGACTTGGAAGCGGAAATGTTCCAGAGTGGCACTAACGATGTAAGTCCTAAGTAAGGAAGTTTTATAGGGCCCAATTAAATTGAAGGGTTTCTTCTTTTAAAAATAAACTCAACTTTATACACCTTTAAATGGACTGTTCTGTTGTCTCCCTCTTTTGTATATTTCCTTAGAATGTTTTACAATCACCAATGGGGACTGAAGAATCCACCCCCACAGAAACAGGGCTCCAGGTAGACATTTTGGAGCAAATTGTATTAATCTACTGATATAGGCCTGTTTTTTCTTCTTCTTCTTTCACATCATTGAATAATGTTTGCCCCTCTTTTAGGACAATATGCTGTTACAACCAGAAACCACAAGAGAGTCACCTTCAATAGAAAAAAAGGTGAAACGTTTTGTTTAAATGTCCTCCAGCTGTCAGTAAGCATTTAAATACTGATGATTGCCAAAGGCTTTTCTTATTTTAACATTATGTATTGCCTTCGTATAGGATATGTCGCACATCCCTGAAAGGAAAGGAAAGTCACAATCACCAAACACTAATGTGAGATTTCTTCCTTTGAAAAGAACCAACTCTTTATACTTGAATCTGCATTTCTTAAATAACATCCTCTTTCATATTCACATTTATTAGTTCATTTTGTCCCCTCATTCAGGTCAAGCTACCACTGAGGACAGCGCAGTCTATATCCAATGAAATACAGGTAACATGACCTATTTCTATTTTAGTTCTATTTCTATACATTTTGGTTGTTATATTTGCTATTGATAATTCAAATTATGTATGTTAAGAAGTTTTGTTTTTTCACATTAACAAGAGACTTCATCAGAAGTACAGGTAAATAAGAAATTTACACTGGACTACATGTAAATCAGGATATATATTTGTATTACACGGTGTTACATACATTGTCACTAAATGTGTAGAGATGAATTCGAAAACTGAATTCGTGATGAGATGCTTAATTCAGTACATACCATAATGCATTGTTATCGAGAATATCAACATTTTAACTGTAACACATTCTTTTGTTACACATTTTGATTATGTTACTTGTATTTTGATTCTTCTTCTATTTCTATATGTTTTGGTTGTTACATTTGCTATTGATAGTTTAAAATATGTATGTTAAGAAGTCTTGTTCTTCTTAGAATGACAGCCCTATGTCACATTCACCAGAGACTGCAGAAGAGGGGACTTCATCAGAAGTACAGGTAAATAAGAAATTTACACTGGACTACATGTAAATCAGGATATATATAAATTTATATATTATAAATGCGTAGAGATAACTGAATTTGAGATAAGATGCTCAATTCAGCACATTGCATAATGCATTGTTAATGAGTTTAAAAATAAGAATATCAACATTTAATGTATTTTGATTCTTTCCCATTTGCTATACAGGGTGGGCCATTTATATGGATACATCACACATCAAACTTATTGGGAATTTCACAAGAAAAACAATGGTGTGCTTGGTTTTAACGTAACTTTATTCTTTCATGAGTTATTTACAAGTTTCTGACCACTTATAATGTGCCACAAACAGGACGTTAATATCACCAACCATTCCCATTTTATTAAGGTGTATCCATATAAATGGCCCACCCTGTAGAATACCAACCATGCCACTTCAGGTTCCTCAAATGCCCATGTCACAGATACCAGTTGGCTGAACATCCTTGCATTTTGCCTGAAGCACAGTGTAACAGGGGCTTTAATGGAGGACCTACTGAAGCTTTTAAGGTTATGTAGTGGGGATGCTGCAAGCATCCCACATAGCAAGTACATGCTAGAGAAGGCTTTTAAGGATTTTGTAGACAAATCAGAATACCATCATTACTGTGGTGTTTGCAGCTCTTACACTGGCCTTTCAGTGTCTAAAGACAGTGAATTAAAATGTCAAATTTGCTCATCAACACAACTGTGGGACAAAGTCTAGAGTTTGGTCATTTTTTTTATTTGTATACCTTTGAGAGATCAGCTTAAAGCTCTTTTGGAGAATGAATCTATTACAAATATTTACAATGAGCAAAACAGAGATGGAATAACAGATATTTCTGATGGGAAGTACAAATATCTGAAATCAGTTAACAATTCTTTCTTTTCCCTGTCATTCAATTGTGATGGAGGGCCTGTTTTCCAGTCATCTAAATTCAGTATCTGGCCCTTACTTTGCTCTGTTAATGAAGTGCCCCCAGAGGAAAGAGATAAAAATGTCATACTATGTGCCTTGTGGTTTGGCTTATCTAAACCACTGATGACTAGCTTCCTCAAACGTTTTGTGGAAGAATGCAAAAGTCTTGGACAAACAGGACTTCAGTGGCAGGATCCAGTAGATCACTCAATAAAAACCGCAAAGGTCTATGCATTATGTGCTGTATGTGATGTGACAGTTTAATGGAGAGTATGGGTGTGGGCACTGTCTTCATCCAGGTGTTCAAGTGAGAAAAGGCAATGGGACTGTGCAAGTGTATCCTTGTTTGGGGGATTTGCCAGAACTTTGAGATCACAGTACAACTGTGCAAATAAGTAAAATTGCCAAACATAATGAACAAAGCATTTTGGGCATAAAAGGGCCATCTCCAATTGTGGACTTGCCCAATTTTGACCTGATCAATGGCATGGTCCCTGATTACATGCATTGTGTGTTGTTGGGTGTTTGCCGGCAAATGGCCACTCTATGGTTTGATTCCAAAAGATGCAGTCAACCATGGTATATTGGTTTAAACACTGCAAGAGTGGATGTAAATCTTTTAACAATCAAGCCTCCAAGCATTTTTTCCCGAATCCCAAGGTCTATTGTTGAGCGAAGGTTTTCGAAAGCTCACGAATGGCAGAACTGGCTTTTATATTACAGTTTGCCAGTCCTGAAGGGGATACTTCCAAACAAGTATCTTTGTCACTGGGCTTTACTTGTGGAGGGGGTGAGCATTTTGCTAGGTTCAGACATTAGCCAAGAGGATGCTGACCATGCTCATGAGGCTCTTGAGCTGTATGTTAAATCAGTTCAGTCTTTGTATGGTGAAGATCAGATGACCTACAATGTGCATTCACTCCTGCATTTGACTAAGAGTGTTGAGAATTTGGGTCCTCTCTGGGCCCAGTCTGCTTTCATGTTTGAGAACTATAATGGCTACTTGCTCAAGCAAGTAAAAAGCAGTAATGCAGTGCCTCAGCAGATTTGCAAAAGGGTAGCATGGTCTTGTGCATTGCCATGCATAGCTAAGGCCTGCTTATCTGATGATGTCTCACCTGAAATGAAATCATTCTACACGGACATGACCTCCAGTAAACATCATGTAAGGAACTATGCTAGATATGACAGGGTGACTGCACTTGGAGTGCCAAAGATTAGGCCATTGTCTGAAAACGATATGAATGCAATGCATTGCTAGATGTCCCCAGGACCTCTACTGGCAGGTACTATAACAGAATAGTTCTCAATGGAGAAGTCATTCACAGCCAAACATATACCAAGACAAAGAAAAGGAACAACTCTGTTGTGATACTGAAAGATGGCAGTATTTTCAAGGTGTCATACTTTCTCTGTGTCAGTGATGACCAACATCACCTATACGCAGTTGGCAAATTTGGAAATTGTACAGTGCAGAAATTGTGAAGGATGTACTGTCAAAATATCATTGGCCTTTATGAAGACAGTTCATTTTCCTACAGGATTTGAAAGAGCAGTTGACAGCAACGACATTGTGAGACCGTGTATCTACATTAATTGGGAACAGTCTGGGTCTGTTGTTTGTAAACAAATCAGAACATATTACTGTAAATAAAGCTGAGTCAAATATGTTTCTAGAACGGTGACCTAACATGTTAAAAAATGAGGGGTTAAAAAGTGGCTTGAATATATTTGACAGAAAGTCATTTTTGTATATGTGACATGAACTATGTTGGTGGTGATATACATAAGAATCACTCTGAGTTTTTGAAAAGTTGTATATACTAAACTTAATACTGTGATAAAGTTGTGATATAGAAATTGTCAAACAGGTAGAGTAGGTTTGTCACAACTTGCTTTGTTTTTGTCAATTTCATATTAACAAGAATTGCAAAAGATTTTTTTAAAATGCATTTTCTATTTTAATTCCTGAAAATTACTATTTAAATTGACCATACTTAAAAAGGTAACAATACTACCACAAAAAAATAACAAGTTATGTGTTACTACTTTCTGGTGGGTTAAAAGAGACTCTGAACTGTCTGCAGAGGAGAAAGGGGCAGTTGTCAATTTAGCACTGTCCTGGGACCTTCAAATGGTTTTTCTCCAGTGTGAATCCTCACGTGACTCTTAAGATCATCTGTTCGTAGTGAAGGAGTGGACGCCTGAATCCATCTGGTCCTTCATAATTATATTAATATTTGTCTAATCATTAATAAGATTAATAATATTCTTGATTCTAATACAGTTGATTTGATGTTAATAAGGGACTACAAGTAATCTGTCTCATTCACCCTTCCTTGATCAAATAGAGTGTGTATCTTTTTCCTGCTGAGTTCTATTTTCTCCTAGGGGCAAGATGTCACGATGTAAGTGGAAGGGGAGTCAAGGAGGACCCCTGACCTAGGAGATCCATGAGTGACCGGAACAACTGTTACAAGATCTAAGAGTTTTAACCAGACATTATAGTAAACTTTAGTTCATTTCGTATGCTTTTTCCTTGATGCTGTATAAGTATAAGTACTGGTTATTTTAACTTGTACGCAGAGCGGCCTACGAACTCCGTCGAGAGTGTTGAAGCTGGCTTCTGCTGATGAAACTGCAAACTATTCTCTTCAGTAAATTCTTCTTCGATTGATTGCATCGCTGACTCCTGGTCTTCATTACCACACACCTACACTTTGGGTTTAACTGTATTTCCCCTAACAGTTGGAAGCTCTTTCCACAATATTGGCCTGTGTAAGGCTTCTCTCCAGTGTGAATTATCATGTGGATTTTTCATTTTTACTAAAACTGATTTCACACTGTTGGCAGATGAAATGACTTGTAGTTCCAGTCTTCTGAGCTCTTGTTTGAGAGGTAAACTTTTCAGTCTGTGGAAAGCTAAAAGATTTTTCTCCAGTTATGAAATTATGATGTTTCATATCTTTCTCTTTCATTTCAGTCAGATCTGGACTCTCCACTTTCACTGCCACCATGTCTAAGGCGAAAAGACAAATACATGTTAAACCCAGTTTGATAGCATAGCACTTGGAATCTGTTATGGAGCAGAATTATTATTCACATTTTGTCCTTACGAGTTTGTGTGATGCACCATTAAATAGACATATAAGCATGCTTGTATTGCTGGAAACACAAGATTACACAAGCAAAAACGATTATACAATGCATAATAATTGTGTAAAAATGTCATCTTAAGGTAGCTTGAAGTATTATGTGGTTATTTCAAAATAACTATAATACACTAGAATTGTGTGTGGTGTTATTTGAATTATTCTCATAATTCATTATCCTTGTATATGTGCTCTGTTTGCTGCTTATTTAGATATAAGTAACAAACAGTGTTTACTCACTGGATCAAATATGAGCAAACTGGATCAAAAATCACATTACTAAAGATTCATTGAGAGTTTGTTCCTCACATTTACATTGTGCATCTTAATGTGAAGAAGATGCATACATTCTGATGATACATTTACAACTGAGGTTGACAAAAGATCAAAGTCACAATAGATGTTTTCTTTGGTGCACGATTTGTGTTTTTTATTTGAACTGTCTCACAAACAGTTTGATTAATCTATTACGCATTGTTATAAACTTACTGGCCATGTTATCGGCTCTCTAAAGCTCTTTAAATGAAGAACAAATATAGGCACCCGATAACTATAGTAAGCTGTGTCAGCTGGAGAAATGTTTTATATTACTAGCAGACTGATGTTTTTTTTGTTTTTTTTTTAATATTGTTGACGTCCAACTTTCAACTGCCTGGAAACAAAGTCACATTTACAAGATACCAGTGTGCAGTTTTGAGAATGAGAAAAAAAAAACAGTTATAGACAACAAATATACAGTTGATAGTTTGCATTTCATGGCTTACTTTATATAAAATGTTTTGATACTGTTACATAATTAAATTAAAAAATTGGGGGTTTAATATTATAAAAATGAAATGATTAATTACTACACCCACATGACATTCTTCAAAATATTCATTTCTGTAGAGCTGGACATTTTAATAAGGATCAAATGAGCGAGTTCAGCTTTAACAATGAAAACCAACCTGTTTGTTCCTCCGTTTCTTGAATGATTCTTCATGTCTTCACTCTCCTCTTTAATAAACACCACCTTTATAATAGTGTCACGTGGATCTCAGTTGCTTCAGCAGGAGTTTTTCAATAAATTTTCAATAAATGAGTTTTAACAATAAATTAACTGTAAAATAATCATTATTATTAAATTATTTAGTTCACTGGTAAGGGATCCAGTCAGACTGACAGGTAATCACCCTGAATCAACAGATTAGACAAAAAAAAGCACTCTAATAAATAAAAATGACACATTACATAAAAGATTAACATTTGCATTAAGAATAATTTGGTATTTACTCGATTGCATATTATATTTAATATATTACACGTTCATAAAAATTTCCATTACACGTTTTGTTATTCTAGTTGCATTTACACTGTTTTGGGCAGCAAGTGTTGCCAGCATGTGGTGAATCGAAACAGTGAATCATTTTGCAAATCAATTGATTCAATTGACTCGGAATTTAGAAAAGACCCATTTCTCCATCACTATTCGTCAGTGACTGAATCCGTGTTTATGATGAACTGATTCAGGATATAGGGAGCGAAAAGAGACTCACTGTTTCTGTTACTCGTGCCAGAGCGCTTTAATCACACAAAATAACCTTAAATAATGTCACTAGATAATTAATGACAGTGCTATACATAGTAATAATTCAGTTCACAGTTTTATATACAATTCTCTAAACGAGTTGTTTTGATTTAAACACAAATTTTAAAAGCACACGCCTTTCTTCAGTCGACTCAAATGCAGGAGCACAGCACAGTCTTATGACGTCACATCACGAGGCCAAAATAAAAGTTTGCTAAAGCATATTATTTAATATTAGAAGTATTATTTCTACATCTAAGCAGCTGCTTTCTAGTCATGATAAACTACACATGCAGCATTTGTGATATCTTTACTCAATGATACAATTTCAGTGTCTTTGTCATGAAGGACTATAAATCAAAGGCAATAAAATTTCATCTTTATTTGGTTAAAGTGGATTTCATTTTGATTGTCTGAATGAAAATATTTAATTAAAATGGTATTTTTGTTCTAAATGTTAATAAAATGTGAATTAATTTACCTAGATTTGCATAACTGCCCAAATGTATATGCAAAGAAAGAAGGTGTAACTTTTCTTCTGACTGTAATATTGTTGTAGCCACACTCACAGCCTGTAAGTGCATTTTCATATTTAAAGAATTTGCTACTGGCTATTCAAACGCAAGTTTTGAGCAGTGTAGAGTAGTGTTTGTTGTTTATAGTTTCTAAGATCAATGCAGGCATGGTGTTATGTTTATGTGGCGCAAAGCAACACAATGTGTAAAAAAACAATATGAATCATTATACTCAGTAATTATGTCCTATAGCTATACTGGATGCTATACTGGATGCAACAAATGCCTGTTTTATAAGGGGTTTTATTGTTTTTGTCTCATTGCGCCAAGACACGGCATTACAACATGGTAAGGGGCGTAACATTTCCATCACATGCTTGAGTCAATCACTGGATAGCTGGCTAATCAGGCACTTTTAAGAATGATGAGCTTTGTAAAAATTGATGTGTTTCAGAAAGGCGGGGCAGAGCGGAGTAACAATAATGTACAGTATGTGGAAAATAATGTGTTTTTTGAACTTCAAACCACATTGCGTTACACTAAATACACAAAATGTTCTTTTAAGCAACACCATATGACCACTTTATGACATTTAATAAAGATACTTTTCTGACTACATAATTGACTTTGTATGCTCAAAACAATACAATTATTTTTCTTATTTAACGACATTTTATGAGACGCATGCCATTTGTATCTTGATTGTCTTGCTGATCACTTTTTCTTGTCTGGTACCCTGCAAACTCAATTTAATTGGTGAATTTTTGTTCACCCTAATGACATTATTTTGGCATTTGGCTAGACTGGAATCATTTTGACAACCATGCAAACTCAGTCAGTAAGCCAAAGGTCACGGATTCAAATCTCAGTACCGGCAGAGATTGTAGGTGGGGAAAGTGAATGTACAGTGCTCTGTTCAAATCTCATTACCACAGCTGAATCCAAAAACCTTGGAAGCTGACTTGTTGCTTCACAGCCTTATCTGACAATGACTTTGCTGGCAGCGTTTGGACACAGACACCTCACAAAACTGATTTTAGACGTGCTTCTGAAGCAGCGTAACAGTTTAATTATCTACAAGATAGAAAGAGCTTTGGTGGAGGTTAAGTGAATTTTTTTTTAACTATAATACTGATTTTTTTTTTATAGCACATGCATTGAGTTTGTCCACTGCTGTCATAAAATTTTAATACTGGAGTAGAAAAATTAAGATCATAAAGGCAAAAATGTGGCAAAATTAGTGGAAAATAAAAGAATTGATAAAAAGAGTATGTATTAAGAAAAAAAAATGTAATGTAATATTTAATGTAATAAATTATAAGATCTCAATATACAACCCATATATATATATATATATATATATATATATATATAGAGAGAGAGAGAGAGAGAGAGAGAGCGCGATAATTTACAGTTCACTCAATTTTCAAATTCATATTGACTTGTATATAATAATAATTATATAATAATAGTGTAACACCCCTTGGACTGTTTGTGTTGGTTTTGCCCATTGTCACACCCCCGTTGGACTGTTTATGTTGGTTTCTCCCTGCTGTGCCCATATTTTGTTATTCCTGCCCTCGTTGTGTCCTAATTAGTTAACTCGCTTCACCTGTTTGTGTATCATTTGCCACCCTTTATAAGTAGTATTCAGCTGGATCTAGGATTTACCTGTTTGGATTTATTAAAATACCTGTTGTGTTATTCTCGTCTTCGTGCGCTTCCTCTATACACACATCCGTGACAAATATAATTTTCCAGTCTCTGTTTTACAGTATCATGCGTTAGTTTGTAATATGACCTGAATCTGCCTGAGTACAGAAAAAAATAAATCTTTGACCTCTGTAAAATCACTGACTCCACCCAACACGCTGCTTTCATGAAGAGGAACAACAACTTTAAATGCAGGAAACTTTACAGGTAATCTTAAAAAGACCCTTTTTATATAACTTTGCTATATGAAACATCAGTATAAGATACAGCACACTGAATAAACCATTTGGTTTAATTTTGTATTTAACAACTGTGCAAGCTGTAGTAACTACTTAGTTTCACTTAACAGAATTGTCTCAAAAACACCGTCAATTGTGTTGAGTGTTAACAAGTAAAATATCTTCAGATTATACCAGTGTAATGAGAGAAAACTGCAGAATTAAGGCCAGTTTTTATTTTAAAATCTATATTTTACTCATGATGTAGAATAGCAAACAGCTTTACTGAAGGAAAACCTCTGACATAAATAACCTGATTTCAGCAGAGGTGAAGCTTTTTTAGACATATGAAAGTAATAAAGTCAAACTGGTCTGTAATAAGTGAAGCTGGTATTGCTATTTTTGGAGTAGTTTATCATCCTCTGATCAGATCTTGAGAGATTTAAAGCTAGGATAGGTAATGTTTTTGCTCCTTGAGGCAAACAGCAGACATCCTTTATAGCTCTTTTTAGTTTTTATGGTTAGTCACAAACAGTGCATAAAAGCTTACAAAACCGCTATATGTTATATTATTGTAATGTGCTTTGTACTGCAATGTTGTCTCAGTGGTGAATGACACGTGGTAATTTGTAATTAATAAGCAACTTATATAAGTAAAATATAAACTTAAATACATAAAATACTAACTTAAAGGGCATGTATGCCCCTTTTTACTAGATGTAATATTGGTCTTGTGTCTGTTAAGTTATTGTTCAAAACACCCCACAGATAATTTAATATCTGTAAAATGTTATTTTTGGGGCATGTATCACTTTAAATGTAAACAGCTTGATGTTTTGTCCCACTTTCGGTGTGAACTAATCTCACCAGTTTACCTTGAAATATGAAAGTAATCCACTGCGTATTCAGTGGCTCAGATGTTGGGAAAAAATTAAGACTCTCATGTTCAGTCTTACCTTCAAACAAAGAAAACCAAGATTGCTTACGAGACATTGTTGACGTTACAGCTGCTTCTTGTGTAATCTTGAACCAGAATCACTGTACATTTATTTTTCTCTTGCAACTACTCAAAATGAATATCTGCTTCCAGAAACATTTAGAATCAGCTTTATTCAACAGGTATGAGGCGCCACGTAGGATTTAAATCAAACTTCGCTTATCAATACATACATAAAACACGTGCATATACACCTAGAAATTACTTGCATATACATGTATACTGTTGGATGTTCAAAATGTATATATGAAATACACGTGCACACTAATATGAAATCCATACCAATACATCTTTTATTAGTAATGAATACATATACACTTGTGAATAACTAGTATATACATATAAACTTAACGCATGCATACGCTAAAAAACACTCGCATATACATATAAACTTGATCCATGCATATACACCTACAACAACACGCACATATACATATAAACTCGCTGCATGCAGACACACCTGTACATACTCGCATATACATATAAACTTGATCCATGCATATACACCTAAAAACACTCACATACATATAAACTCGTTGCGCGCATTGTAACGCTTTAAACCGGATAACTCGTTAAGTTAATAGAATGAAAGAGATGGGAGACGAAGAGTGGTGTTCCCCACATTTAATGGCTGGTACACGGCAAACGCGCTCCTCTCATACATGAGAGATTAAAGCCCCATTCACACTAGCAGCGACTTCTGTCGCTGCATGCCGCCAGAGGCTGGCGACGAGGTTGCTAGTGGGCGTTCTCACTACTGGTTGCCTTGACACCGAATCAGGTTTCTTGCCGCTAAATTCAAACATTTTGGAGGCAAAAGACTAAATATAATATAAATATAAACTAAATCTGTACATACAAACAAAAATGAATGAGAAGCAGAGCCTACTTTTTCCATTGTGTATGTTTATCGCTCCCGAAAGTCGCTCTTCATTTACATGAAGTTGAGGGATTCTGAACTTTGTTGCGTCGCTAGACACGCCCCATCCGGTCGCCAACGGTCGCTGTAGCTCGATGTCGCGCTTGTCGGCGGAAATCTCCAGCTCTCCATTGAAATGAATGGGATCGCGTCGCTTTGTCGCTGCATGTCGCTTGTAGTGTGAACGGGGCTTAACTCTTCCAGGGCGTTACAAACAAAAGTAAAGACGAAAATAATAACAAGCAAACAGAGCGAGCTTCATCTATAGTGGTCCTCAGGCACAGTCACGTAGTCCTTTTACGTCATCACCACATAGCGCACGTTATACGTGAAGTGATCAGTCTCTTAAAGGGCACACTGCACAATAATGTAATGCATGCAAATACATAGTTTTGGCCGTTACAGATTCCCCGCCGGAGAGAAAAAGGCTGTCCCCAGCCGTACACAACATAAGGACAACATTTGAATTCAGCTCCATACATGGAAACTTGGAAATCCATCATCCCATATCACGTTTCACATACAGAAGGCAATAACTGGCATACATGTCAGTACAAGCTACACAATTACACAGCATGTTGTTCAAGGACACATCACATAGAAAACAAAAGCTTGCGTAACCAAACCATATGTGGAAAACACTTTTCTTTTTTTTTTTGCATAACCCATGAAATCGTAAGAATCAAAATCACATGTCAAGATTTACATTGCTATTCAAGCAAAGAACAACTTACTAGTAACATGGAAACATAAGAAATTTAAACCATCAGACACGTTACTACTTTAGATCCAATCTGTCAGTATGATACTCGTTAGTCCATTTTCTGTCTGACCACCCCGGGGTGATTCTAGGAGCCAGTCTAGGTCTGAGATTGTAGCCATGATCTTGCAGATCAACATCAAATTCAGGAAGTTGTGAATGTCGTGTAGATGTGTTAACATCAGCGTCAGCACAGTGAGTACTACTCATGTCATGCCTGGTCCTGTCATGTGCATTGTCTGTGAAATTGTCACAATCAACAACAGTGTCATTAGGCAGAGAAAAGCATGTCTCTTGAGGTTGGTCCCCCCTCATCTGTGTCACCAGCAGACTGTCCTCCAACCCCTCATCAGGTGTTTCAGACCCATCCTGAGGGCCACTTGGTCTATGGCTGCTGCATGCATTCCAAGTGTGGAAAGGTTGCATGTTAACCACACGATAGACACCAGCATCCTGTCCTGTGTCCAACTTTGCAAGCCTGTAGTTTACATCAGACAAAACTTGAGTGACACGGTATGGACCGGAGTAGAGTGGTGCCAGTTTTGCTGTAAAATTGGCCAGAGCATCTGATTTAGGGTGGGTTTTCACTCTGACAAGGTCACCAATGGCATACAAAACAGAGCGACGTCTTTTGTCATAGTGCTGTTTCCGTCTGTTGTGACTGGTTTCCAAAGCTGCCCTTGCATGGTCATGTGCCTCTTGCAATGACAATCTTAAGCTCTCGGGATAAGGAATTTCAGGTTCCTCCATTCCATCCCAGACAGGCTGAGTCACCAGGTCCAATGAAGTGTCCAACTCCCTTCCATACAACATCATGGACGGGGTTTGACCCGTACTCTTATGAGGTGCTGTTCGTAGTGCAAAGCAAATTTGTGGTATATAACGGTCCCAGGTGGTGTGTTTATCATCCACGTATGCTCGAATTGCTGTCTTGAGGGTCCGGTTCACCCTCTCGGTGGCATTCGTCTGTGGGTGATATGCCGTTGTGAGGCGATGCTCTGTTCCCAGGAGAGTGAGCACTCGTTCGAATAGGTTGCTCACAAAAGGGGAACCTCTGTCTGAGACGAGATAAGTTGGGGCCCCGTGACAGGAAAACACTTCACTCAGCAATTTGCTTGCTGCGACTTGGGCAGTAGCTTCTCTCACTGCCACAATCTCGACCCACTTTGAAAAATAATCGACAAAAACCAAGATGTAAACATTGCCACAGGGAGTACGTGGCAAGGGGCCAACAAAATCCACCCCAACGTACTCCCAAGGTTTCTGGGGCCGAATTGGGATCATTAGACCGGCAAGTTTTCTCTGACTTGGTTTTGTTAGTTGGCAAACCGTGCAAGAGGTTACATATTTCTTCACCTCAGACACCATTTTAGGCCAGAAAAACCTATGTTTTAGTCGGGCCAAGGTCTTGGTTATCCCTAAGTGACCTGCAGTTGGGTGATCGTGGTAATACCTCAGCAAGGTACCTCTAAGAGACGTAGGAGCCAGTGATGCGCGGGTTGATCCGAAATGAGCGGGTGCCCGCGGTCACCCGCAGTCACCCGCGGTTACGAGTCATCCAAAAATATTTTTAATGATATTCGGGTCGTGGTCGGTCGGGTCGTTTGAAATAAAGATGCCAATTAAACCTTTGTAATTTATATAGTAGTATTTATATTCAACTAACTGTTGAATAAATGCTGACGCGGGACAAAATTCCCGATTTCCCAACACGTTGAACTGAGCAATGCCATTGTATCATTTTAATAGGTTAAACGCATATAGCTAATGTCAGTTTTATGTATTTTCTGAGAGGGGGTGGGATTTTTGTTGGGAAAGTCGGGGGAGAGACGCACACTTCGATTAGACTGGAAAAACACATGCAGCGTCTTAATTAAGAAAATGAAACGAAATAAATGAATAAATCAAGCCTTTATTACATATACACTAGGCTATATCAGCATTCAGAAAAAGCACAGAAGAAGAACTGCCTGCTCTCGCCGCCGCACCTCTGAGCGCACCACGTCAGCGAGCGCACCATTTGAAAAAAAATGCGGGTCAGGAAGCGGGTCGGGTACAATATTTTCTTTTTTTCTTTTTTGCAGTCCGAGTTGCGGGCGGGTTATTTGAAAACGTCGGTCGGGTTCGGGTTGGTTATACATTTACCCGCGCATCACTGGTAGGAGCATACAGCTTTAAACATTTCAAAGGGTGGATGCCACAAGCAGGTTTAGGATCGTTAAAGTACAACAGGCCATCGTGAATGGAATACTGAGAGCAATCCTCCTCATCGCCATTCCGTTGGAGTGCCGCCTCCATTTTATGAAGAAGATCCCCTGTGATTGGATCATCAAGTTGTAATTGTCTGACATGGGATCGTTTCGTGAGAGTTACTGAAGATAGTGTACGAAGATCGAGACCACCAATCACAGCATAGTCAGGAAGGAGGTCCATTGGGGGGACATCATCTGTTACAGGATTCCTTGACAATGCATCAGGCACTTTATTTCGAGACCCCGGCTTGTGGACAACATCGAAATCAAAGTCCTGAAGGCGGAGTGACCAACGAGCAAGGCGGCCAGTGGGGTTGGGACGAGACATCAACCACTTGAGCCCACTGTGGTCAGTGAAGATTGTGACATGGAGACCCTCGATGTAAGGCCTAAAGTGCTCAAGGGCCCAAATGACAGCCAGACATTCTTTCTCAGGTGTGGAATAAGGTTTCTCTGATTTATGCAGGGGCCGACTAGCGTAAGCCACAGCAACCTCTCTGCCGTGGAGATCTTTTTGCATCAGTGCGGCTCCTAGTCCCGCATCACAGGCATCGGCATGAATGAAGAAAGGTAGAGTGAAGTCAGGAAAACTTAGTATGGGAGCTGAAGTTAATTTTTGTTTCAGAAGATCCATGGCGTCTTGGCAGGCACTGTCCCACACCAAAGGAGTATCATTTTTAGTGAGCGCGAACAGTGGTTCAGCATGGCGTGCGTAGTCTTGTATAAATCGACGGTAATAGCCCGATAGGCCCAAAAACTGCCTCACTTGCTTCACATTGACAGGGGTTTTGAAGTCCATAACAGCCTTCACTTTGTCCTGGTCCGGCCGGATGCCACTTGGACAGACACGGTACCCCAAGAAGGTGAGCTCGCTGCAACAAAACTGACATTTGGCCAGTTTAATGGTCAATCCAGCAGACTTGAGCCGTGAAAGGACTTCCTTGAGGTCCTCGAGATGTTGCTTGAAAGTGGGCGAAGCCACAACAATGTCGTCCAGGTAGACTGCACAGCACCTATAAATAAGACCAGCCAATACGCTATTCATTAGTCTTTGAAAGGTCGCTGGTGCTTTGCACAGACCAAATGGAAGCACACGGAACTGAAAAAGGCCACAATGTGAAACAAATGCAGTCTTAGGTTTTGCGTCTTCTGCCATGGAGACTTGCCAGTATCCCCGAGCAAGGTCGATTGTGGTAAAAAATTTCCCTTTAGAAAGGAAGTCAAGTGACTCATCGACTCTTGGTAATGGATAAGAGTCCTTCATGGTGAACTGGTTCAATCCACGATAGTCCACACAAAATCGTGGTTTACCACAAGGCTTCTGAACAATCACAACGGGGGCAGCCCAAGGACCTGTTGCCGGTTCAATTATGCCATTGTTCAACATTTTTTCCACATGATCCTCAATCAACTGCTTTTTGGCTGGGGAGGTGCGATAAGGTGGAAGGTGAACTGGCTTTGCATTTCCCGTGTCTATTGAGTGCTCAATCAGTGATGTGCGACCCAGGTGACCGTCAAAGAGGTCGGAAAAACTCTCAAGCAGCTTTGACAGCTGTTCCTTCTCATCATTATTCAGACACGCTTCCTCAACTTTTTCTTGAAGTGCGGAAGTTGGGACTTCCATAAACAACAAACTACCTTCCGACTCCTGCACTTCCCTGCCTTCCAGCTCCTCCAATAATAAAGGATCATTGCCCATGACAACAGTTCTCGGGATGTGAATGGTGATGGAGGCACGCAACATAAAGTCCATCCCCAAGACCAAGGTTGAGGGTAAGCGTGGGACAATGGCAAACCGGTGATAAAAACGTTGCCCCATGAAGCCAAAAGCCAACCATGTCAGCCCTACGGGTTGGCATGCCCCACCATCTGCTAGTTGTATCGGGGGAGCAGACCATGGTTTAACATTACCCTTCAGTTTGGCATGATTCTGAACAATGTCAGCTTGTACTGCAGAAAGTGATGCGCCAGTGTCAAGTGTAGCATCTAAGACCTGGCCATGTAGGTTAATCTTAACTCTAAAAGGAGTGTTTCAAAAAGAAGGTGATGTGGGATCTTCCACATGGCAAAGGACAGGATGTTTCAGAGCAGCAGAATCAGTTGGTTGAGGCGAAATTATCTTCTGGAGGGAGGATTGCCTCTGCGAATCATCCTCCCCCCCTTGGAGTTTCCCTTGTGCCTTACAAAAGGATTCCCTTCCCCTGCATTGCTACTTTCGGGGTAGGTCGTATCCCCTTCATCAAGAGCAGGTTCTGACTGTGTATTAGGGGACTCACTTTGTTGTGAGCGCATTCTGGAAAGTGAGTTGCAATCAGGACATGTATGAGAAGTGAAGCCAGGGCGTGAGCACTTGTAACAGTAGGTTTCTCTGCCAAGTTTAGCTTTATTCTGCATTGAAGGCAGTGAACATTTACTTGGTCCCAAGACCACATGGAGCTCGTGGGCCCTCAGAAGAAGATCCATGCCCGAGGAAACAGAAGTTCCATAGAGAGCAACTCTATACTTTTCAAGAGCATGTTTACAAATGAGGTCAATTTGTTCCTGCTCTGGCGGAGGAGTTTTCAGTTTTCTGAATTCACTTAGCATGTGAGCCACAAATGTAGGAAGGGGCTCTTCGGGACTTTGTATACGGTCCAAGATACCTCTCATTATTTGTTCCTGGCTGTCGGAAGGAAGAAAGACTTTCTTGAAGAAATCACAGAACTGGGCCCATGTAACGACATGTGTGTCAAGGACCGAGAACCATTTCTTTGGCTCTTTCGCCAAAAACCGTGGCAGCTCGAGGAGAATTTGAGCGTCGGTTAAATCAAGGGAAGTTCTGTAAACATTGACTGATTGTAGCCAATCTTCAGGGCTAACATGTCCGTCTCCCGCAAACACAGGTGGTTCCAGCCTTGACTGGTACAGAACAGATGCAAGGATTCTGCTAGTATTACTCACATCAGAAGAATTGGGTTGTGCTGAGAAAGTCATGTTTCTATGGGAAACATTATCAGTGGTCGTACCTTGTAATGGCACATGGCCTGGAGGGACACGGCTGTGTGGCGTAGAGCTAGCCATAGGAGGTAGCTGTGCATGTGGCGCCGCAGGTGTGTCGACATCAGGCGGACAAAAACGTCTTAATATACTCTGCTGCAACTGGAGAGAATCGTTGAGGCACTGTTGCAACACAGATACTTCAGCTTGTAGAAGTTCCACTTGAGTCTCCAGGCTCACTCGCTGTGGCAACTTTTGTCTCTGTCTGGGAACAGCATCAGGTAATGAGTAGGTCAAGTCAGTTTTAAGGTCTGGGTGAAAAGCCATCATAACAAATGTGCATTAACATAGACAGCTGTATAGCACTTGTAAAAACTGTAAATGTAACCCAGAAAAAATATACTCTGCTAATAAAATGCACACACAATCAGCAAAATTTTCCACAAAATTCAACAAATTGGTATTTGTAGTTAAACCACACCCTTTTTCTAGCTCTTCTGTAAGCTTAGTATTTTTCCCTCAGTAGATTCAGAGCAAGAAAATATATTGTTTTAAATGAAATAAAATGTTCTTTAAATCAAATAACCATGCAAATGTCACACAGTTAAAAATTTGTCTTCAGTCCAGTATAAGCAAACTCAGTTCACAATGAAGAAAAAGAAAACTGCTCCAACAGGTGTATTGATTCCTCAAAGTGTTCAAAACAAAGTTCAGATGCACAAAAAAATAACCAGGAATAGTCTTTGCGGTTCGCTTGTGCAGTCAAGTTAAACACACACACTAACAAATCCGTGTTGAAATATCCCAGAAAGTTTTTAAAGAAAATGTCAATCTGCACTTGAAAAACAGTCGGGGAAAAATTAGCAATTAGATGACTCCCTTAAAAAGCAAAATAATCCTTTGTTTCCAGCCGAACTATTAAAAAACACAGTCAGCTTGAAATCGATATCAAAATGGCCGATGAAGCACGAAGTCTAAAGGTTTCAAATGAATTCGCTGTCCTCGTCACATCAAAGAAAAACTGCGTAATCCACTCGCGCAGAAATACAGGCGTTCCTCGCAAACATGGCACCCAGCAACCTAATCTCACCAGCTTCACCGATGCCGATTGAACACTCTCACAGCTCCTCAGCGCCCGTGCCTTTAGGGTTTAATCGCCGTAGATTCCACATAGATGACGGATCCAGCTTCAGTTGTTCGGGCGCCAATTGTAAGGCTTAACCGGATAACTCGTTAAGTTAATAGAATGAAAGAGATGGGAGACGAAGAGTGGTGTTCCCCACATTTAATGGCTGGTACACGGCAAACGCGCTCCTCTCATACATGAGAGATTAACTCTTCCAGGGCATTACAAACAAAAGTAAAGACGAAAATAATAACAAGCAAACAGAGCGAGCTTCATCTATAGTGGTCCTCAGGCACAGTCACGTAGTCCTTTTACGTCATCACCACATAGCGCACGTTATACGTGAAGTGATCAGTCTCTTAAAGGGCACACTGCACAATAATGTAATGCATGCAAATACATAACAAAAACATACAAAATTAATTTCAGGTAAGACGCATGCTTGAGTTGTGTATATACATATATGCAAGTGATTTCATATGTGGATGTGCGTGAACTTTTCAGTGCAAACGGAAGGCATTTCAGTGTAAAAGGAAGCAGCGGCACTTCCGGCGGAATCTCCAGATGCCGGGCCATTTTAAAACGCGTAATGTGACTTAATGCATTAAAATAGTATTTTAAAAAGACATTTAATATAGCATACAATGTACCAGGGGCAAATTTCCACTGGCCACTTTTCAAAATCTCGTTCAGCACCGCCGAGAGTTCGCGCGATCGTTCAAACAAAACCGAAAGTAAAACGTGCACGCGTCTTCAAGACCAATTTTAATACCCTGCGTTTAGAGCGCGACTCCCCAATGCGTGCAAATTAGGCTGTATTTAGGATGTTATTAGTATGTAGGCTATAATAGGTTGTGTAGCTGTCTATAATTCTGTATCATGCTTGAAAATTGTAATATCTATTTGCACTTTGAATACTGAGAGGCTACTTTAATTATGGCTGCACTTATTGTTCGCACTTAATACGATTAGGAAAGGACTGTTTATATATAGTTCATGCTCATAATTCATGTACAGTTCTAAGGTCTGAAGAGACTTATGAAATCATACAGGAGAGAATTAAGCCAGTCAGCTGAGTTTGTAGCAAAACTTTTTATGGTGCTTGAGTGTTGTTGTCTTTTACTCATGGGCGTCGGAACCCTCGAACCATTGAATGCGGATGGGACAGGACCCACCCACTTTTAAAGACCAATGATATCGGACCCACACACTTTTACCGTCTCTAATTCGGTGAATATGTCTGCGCACTTTTTAGAGCGCCATTAGTCAAATTCATTCCACATGACGAATGCGCTAATAGATTAAGCTCCATGCTCACGCATTTAAACAGGCAGCATCAGGGGTGGAGGAGAGGACGGAGCGGGCGCGGGCGCATCAGGCGCAATCATCAAACATATTTCAAAGGAAGCGGGCGCCACGGTCCTTACCGCTTACTGTCTTTACTGGGTGTGTTTAGGGAATATTCGCGCCGGCTGCAATTCTGTAACACAGCAAAGTAATAAAGCATCTAAGTGAATCTGCTGCTCAGATACACCTAATCCCACCCGATACTTTATTCAAACATTTAGATTATTTCCTTCATTTTTATGTTTATTGAAAACAAATGCCTTTCCGTTGTAAAATGAGATGTGAAAAGGAAGAAGAACGATTTCGGCAATAGGTGGACGCGAACTCGGGTCGTTTGCGTCAAAAAACACTGGTTATTCGCCTTACCGCTTACACCACTGGAAACACACTTGCCGTGTTTTGTAGTGTTGTCATGTTAGTACGCAGAGGCAATACACATAGTAAAAGGCACCACACTACAGAAAATGGCATATACTCCCCACCCACATTTATTTTGCTTCCGACGCCCATGCTTTTACTGCATGTGATAATTCATACTCAGAAAGTAGAACAGAACATAGTTAAAACAATTTAAATAGAGGCCGACATTTTTCAAACATGATAGAGAGCTATAGACAACTACACAACCTATAATAGTGTAAGGCGTGGAGTTTTAGCTGCCCGTGGGTGGATGTAAATAAAGACGATAGACTTGAAAATACCGACGACTAGTAATTTTTATTGAGCAAAGGCCTAAAACTCGGGAAGAGATCAACACTACTCTCTGTGCCTGCCACAATCTACTCTGCTCTCCTCCTTCACATTATAAGACCCTCCTTCTCAGAGGACGCAACACCAAAATAAAAGTCCTTGACAGAAACATGCAAAAATAGAATACAATTAATATTAAACAAACAACTTCACAATAGCCTACATACTAATAACATCCTAAATATGTTGGTGAGTCGCGCTCTAAAATGGCCCGGCATCTGGAGATTCCCCCGGAAGTGCCGCTGCTTCCTTTTACACTGAAATGCCTTCCGTTTACACTGAGATGCCTTCCGTTTACACTGAGATGCCTTCCGTTTACACTGAAATGCCTTCCGTTTGCACTGAAAAGTTCACGCACATCCACATATGAAATCACTTGCATATATGCATATACACAACTCAAGCATGCGTTTTACATGAAATTTATTTTGTATGTTTGCGTGAGTGTTTTATAGGTGTATATGCGCAAGTGTTTTTAGGTGTATATGCATGGGCCAAGTTTATATGTATATGCGAGTATGTACAGGTGTGTTTGCATGCAGCGAGTTTATATGTATGTGCGAGTGTTTTTAGGTGTATATGCATGGGTCAAGTTTATATGTAAATGCGAGTATGTACAGGTGTGTCTGCATGCAGCGAGTTTATATGTATATGTGCGTGTTGTTGTAGGTGTATATGCATGCATCAAGTTTATATGTATATGCGAGTGTTTTTTAGCGTATGCATGCGTTAAGTTCATATGTATATACAAGTTATTCACAAGTGTATATGTATTCATTACTAATAAAAGATGTATTGCTGTAGATGTATTTCATATATACATTTTGAACATCCAACAGTATACATGTATATGCAAGTAATTTCTAGGTGTATATGCACGTGTTTTATGTATGTATTGATAAGCGAAGTTTGATTTAAATCCTACGTGGCGCCTCATAAACAGGTGTGCATAAAGTTTAAACATATTTTACACACATTTATCTAACTCGGTTAATAATAGAGAGTTTTCTTTTTAACTGTAATAAAAGCATTATTCTAAAAATTACTTTATGTGGGGAAAAGAGATATGTATATAACATAATTTTCAAGCCTTAAGATCCTGTTGTTAGAAATTTGACAACATCACAGGCAATTTACTAATGGAATTATCACATGTTGAGTGTGATTTAAATAAACAGTCTCTAAGCCATTTTACTTTAAATGTATAATTAAAAAAAAAATACTAATCATAAAAAAAAAATTCTAAAAGCTCAAATCCACCTTCAATTCTTGGTCCCTGGAGAACTTCCTTTCCTAAATAATGATGTTTGTTCCACCAAACAAATTTAATAAATAAAGTTTTATTTATTTATTTACATGTTGAATCTTGTAAAATCTGAACAAAAAGAGTTCATGCTGGATAAACTAATCCATATACTCATTTTATTTTATTTAGTAAAACTAGTAATTCTAGTAATACTCAGATCTCATTTTGTAACAAATTATTGAAGATCTTTTGAGCTTCAGTGGTCTTTGGTGACCATTAACACCAGTTTATTCAAAAGCAAAAGCTATATTTGGATTTGAGAATAAAAATTAGGTGATTCCAAAATAAACAAAATAATAATAATAATAATAATAATAATAATAATAATAATAATAATAATAATTTGTCATGAGAGTAAAAAATAGTGTATGGTCTTAATAATAAATCATATTTTCTGGACCTAGCCTGTGTAGTTTTTTGATTGTTTGTCTCTTCCATCTAGAGTCAGTGGTGGAGATTAAACTGTTCAGATCCATCATGGATGAAACACAAACATGTTTAGATAAGGATTTCTTTCCAGGATGCAGGTACTTCCAGTAAACTTATATTACATGTATGTATGTGTATGTGTGTGTGTGTGTGTGTGTGTGTGTATATATATATATACACACTTTCTCATCAGAAAGATTTAAATCTGTTCTGTTTTAGTCCAGTTCATCAGAAGAGATCAGAAGCAGAGCCCAGCTGTGTGTCTATGAAGAGTGACATGTCTATGAATCAGCCAATAAATTTTAACATTGGAGATTTACAGCCTGGTCTCAGGTATAACATTTGAAAATATGATTATAGCATGACATTTTATATTATCATATATTGTCAGTATTATCAATATTATCAGTTAACAATTTCTGTATAAACTATGTGTAAAATGGTTAAAGTGCTCTTTACAATGAATTTGATAATAAGTTAATATGTTGCATACAGTAATATAAAGATTAATCTCTCTGTTTAGTCCAGTTCATCAGAAGAGATCAGAAGCAGAGCCCAGCTGTGTTTCTATGAAGAGGGACACATTTATGATTCAGCCATCAGTTTATAAAAGTCAACATACACAGCCTAGTTTCAGGTATTCAAGATTTCTGAAAGAGATACTATATGATATAAAGACAAAATACGTAATATGTAAAAAATCGGGTCTCATTTGCTAAGCATGTATATGCAGAAATTTGTGCATGAAATCACGATTCAACAAAATTGTTAAACAAAAAAAAAAAAAAAACGTATGAACAACTGAAACCACATGTACACAAAAAGCACTTATAATTTAAAATAAGTTATATTTTTTATTTTAACATGATTAGTCTATAATTATATTGAAGTAGGTTTACTAATTAAATTGTGTTATATAAGCCATATATAAAGTATATAATTGTTACGGAGCGGACGAGACATAAAGCGGGCAGATCCAAGTGCAAAGCTTTATTCATTGACATTTTTCCTGTGAAAAAAGGTTTTCCTGTGTGTACAAATACGAAATAATACACACAATTAGTGGTTAAGACCCACTCTGCTCTTTAATTTTTAATTTTTAATTTTTTTATGTTCTAATGTGGATTTTATTTATTTATTTATTTTCACAGACATGAATTCCTCAACACATTTAAATTAAATCTAATGAAGAAGTTTGAGTGTCTGTATGAGGGAACAGCGATGCAGCGAAACCCAACACTGTTGAATGAGATCTATACAGAGCTCTACATCACAGAGAGTGAGAGTGGAGAGATCAATAATGAACATGAGGTGAGACAGATTGAGACACAATCCAGGAGAGGAGCAACAGAGGACACACCGATTAAATGCAGTGACATCTTTAGACCTCTACCTGGACAAGACAAACCCATCAGAACTGTGCTGACAAAGGGAATCGCTGGCATTGGAAAAACAGTCTCTGTGCAGAAGTTCATTCTGGACTGGGCTGAAGAGAAAGAAAATCAGGACATCCAGCTCATATTTCCACTTCCTTTCAGAGAAATCAACTTGATGAAGGATAAAACACTCAGTCTTTCAGATCTTCTTAATATCTTTCTCCCAGAAACACAAGAAATGAAAATATCCTGTGATGAATATAAAGTGTTGTTCATCTTTGATGGTCTGGATGAGTGTCGTCTGTCTCTGGACTTCAAGAGAAAAGTGAAACTGTGTAATGTATCTAAATCAACCTCAGTGGACGTGCTGCTGATGAACCTCATTGTGGGGAATCTGCTTCCCTCTGCTCTCATCTGGATCACCTCCAGACCAGCAGCAGCTGATCTCATTCCCTCTGAGTGTGTCCATCGAGTGACAGAGGTACGAGGCTTCAATGAGCCACAGAAGGAGGAATACTTCAGGAAGAGAATCAGTGATCAGAGTCTTGCCAACAAGATAATCTCACACCTGAAGTCATCAAGGAGTCTCTACATCATGTGTCACATCCCAGTGTTCTGCTGGATCTCAGCTGCTGTTCTAGAGAAGATGTTGAGTCAAACAGAGAGCGGAGAGATTCCCAAGACTCTCACTCAAATGTACACACACTTCCTGATCCTTCAGACCAACATCAAACATGAGAAGGACTATGAGAAGAACGTGTCAGATGAAGACATGATCCTCAAACTGGGGAAACTGGCTTTTCAGCAGCTTGTGAAAGGCAACCTGATCTTCTATGATGAAGATCTGAGAGAGTGTGGCATTGATGTGACAGAAGCATCAGTGTACTTAGGATTGTGCACTCAGATCTTCAGAGAGGAGTTGGGCTTGTATCAGGGGAAAGTCTTCTGCTTTGTTCATCTGAGCTTTCAGGAACATCTAGCAGCTCTATATGCACACGTCTCCTTTACAATCAACACCATCAGTGTGTTTGACCAAACCAAGCAAAGTCTTTTGTCTAAGATTTTTAACCAGAAGAAATATAATTCATTATCTGAGCTGCATCAGAGAGCTGCAGATGAAGCTTTACAGAGTAAGAATGGACATCTGGATATTTTTCTGCGGTTTCTTCTGGGTCTCTCAGTGGAGTCCCAGCAGAGTCTCTTACGAAAACTACTCACACAGACAGGAAGCTGCTCCTACAACAAAGAGGAAACGGTTGAGTACATCAAACAGAAGATCAGGAAGAACCGCTTTCCAGAGAAATCCTTCAATCTGTTTCAATGTTTGAATGAACTGGGTGATGATTCACTGATGCAGGAGATCCAAAGTTATCTGAAATCTGGAGAAATAAAAAAAGGCAAACTTTCTTCTTCACAGTGGTCAGCTCTGGTTTATGTGTTGCTGACATCAGAGCAGAAGATGGATGTTTTCGATCTAAAACTGTTCATTGGAAAACAACATAGAGCAGATGAAGTTCTTCAGAATCTGTTACCTGTGGTTAAAGAATCCAGATCAGTTTGGTAAATTTCTGACATTTCTGGCAGTGAGCAGATTTCACTTTTCAATATTCATTCATTTCATATGTAACAATATGTAAAATTACAATAAATATGAACTCTTTAATATTAAATGTATAAACCATTTTCTCTTGAAGTTTAACAGACCACAAATTATCCATTTTAAAGCATGCCAACAATGCACTAACTTAACAAATGCAAACAATGCATAAACAATTAACAGAATGCCAACAGTGCATTATCAAGCAAAGACAAAAAAAAAAACATGCATCAAATTATACAAGTAATTTATCCATTCTAAAGAATGCGAACTATGCATCATCTGCACACAATAGATAAAGGATATGTTAAAACCAACATTACATTTATTTTATTTACATATCTGTATAAAATGTGTGTGTGAAACTACAGCTCAAATAAGATTAAAATCTACTGAATCACCCCAGTTCCCTCTCCCTCAAAAGCTCCACTGCAGAGCTGGTAGTTGTAGTACAAGAAAACCAAGGCTCTGAGACTTTGGTTAGTAGTTTCCTCCTGTAGCTTCATTCAGCATTCGCAGAGTTTGAGACAGCATTTTTGTACCATTTGGTCAAGGCAGTCAATGCAGGTAGTCTTTTATGTAGACCGTTCCAGAACACATCCAAATCCACCACTTCAGATGATGAAGCTCTAAGTGCTGCTAGATTACTGAAACATACATTTAAAATCTAAAGGATGGCCATTTACTTGTTTTTAACATAGTTGTTTGTTTTGTTCTTTAAACAGGTTACGTGGATGTACTCTTAATGCTCAGTCTTGTGGGAGTTTATCATCAGTTTTACAATCCTCAAACTCTGTCCTGAGAGACCTTGATGTGAGTAACATTGACCTGAAACATTTTGGAGTGAAACTTCTTACTGATGGACTGAAAAGTCCAAACTGTCAGCTGGAAATACTGAGGTAAATGGTTTTCATTCAAATAAATTAAAATATTTAGTGTTTTTCAAACTGTAAAGCCTATGTTAATTTACATGCAAGCAGTTCATCCAGTGTTTTCAGTGTCTCTCTGGATTTGAACATTTTATTTCAGTCAAACATCATTTTATTTGATTGGCCATCCTAATAACCTAATCATCATCATCATTTCATCACTAGAGAGAACAAAGAAAGAAAAGAAATTAAATGAATTGAAAGAATTAAAATGAATGCAATTCCATGAGCACATTCAGGGTTTATGTTACATGTGTACAAGCAGCTCCTAAACACACAAACACACCCACACACACACACACACACACACAACTGATGATGTACATTTCAGATGCACTCTTATACTCATGGTGCTCTGGTAATGATGTCATAGGCTGTCTTCACCCAATAGACTTGTTGTGTTTACACACATGATTCAGACACCAGTAGCACTAATGATGTTCCTCGTAGTGTCAATCCTAGATGTAGTGTCTCGTTTCACTCCACAGGGAACCATGATTACAGTTAAAACCTTCCTTTAGTTAGTAAATTAAACACTTAAATCAGGGCTGCCAACTTTTGAGTTCAGCCTAGAGTGAGATTTTGGGGGCGGGGCTTGTTATGGGGGAGGGGCTTGTGGAGGGGCGTGGCTTGGTGTGGAAAAAATACAAACACAAAATCATTGCATTAGCAGAAGTGTATTAGGTATATATATATAAAATCATTTAAATATGGGATGTCATTGACTTGACATTCTGTTCTTAGAAAACAATAATTAACCCTCTGGGGTCGAAAAACGCGCCGGCGCGGTTTGTGGCCGTTTTTCTGATAACGCCAAAACGAACTTCAATTTCTCCGTCATTTCTGATCGTACAGATAAGATACATACATCAATGGAATCTGTAAGGAATTCACTTTTATTTGTGTACACTCATAGTAACAACAAGACTCTCTGGTTTTGTGAAATAAAGCAAACAAACAGGGTATGCAGTCTGCTGCGTTGTTATCTGTGATCGTCATTACGAAATGCGTCACTAAAATGAACTAAAACTCAGCGAATACAAAACACAGAGACATGGGAGAGATATCTGTAGAAAGTCTGATATGTCTACTTTTAAGTGAAGTAAGTCTTATCGAAAACAAATATCATGTGTTAAAGTAATCTGTATGAAACCAACCCCATGTCCAGACTTTCTCGTCAGACCTAATTATTTTTAATTTGATCACGCCCACGAGCTGCTTTCGGTTTGTTATTAAAATCAGCCACGTGGAGGCGCGCGCGGCGAACCGCCCACATCAACGGAAACAAAGCGGGAGATTCACTTCAGTGTTCATCTCGGCTACTGCATCTTGTTACTGGAAGAAGAAGCGCTGTGAGGAGAAAGATTTATATTTCCCTCAGAGGAAGAGCGCGATGCGACGCACGGGGAGATCAACCGAAAGAGTAAGTCTTTCTTTTATTAGCCTACTTACGTTAGTTGTTGTGTTACTGTGATATAACTTGTACACATTATAGTAGTTAGATTTTTTCCAAACTATAATTCCTGACTACGTGTAATCAAGTGAAACGTTATGAAGTATGTTTCATTTCATTGCGTCGAAATGTTTGACGACGCCAGGCTGTTTTTAATGTTCTATAAAATAAAAATATATAAAATAAAATATAAAAAATAAAAAATATAAAAGTAATAGTGTTTACACTGTAACACTGAATGATAGAGTCTAAGATTGTTTAGACCAAACTACTGTCATATACTCTGTTAACGAATAGATGTTTATGACGTGCTTAACAATAATACATTCGTTTCCCAGACATAAAATGGCTTTGTATTGTATAAGACATACAAAGCATGCTTGTTTATGACTATAACATCACATTTATTTATTTATTTAGTCATTTATTTATCGTATAACAATAGGATAATATTAGTTTAGTATTAATACTATGTTAATGAATAGATGTTTAACGTGCTAAACAGTAATAATTAGTTTCTCAGATATAAAATGCCATTTTTTAAAGACCGTATAAAGCATGTGTGAGTCTATGACTACAGAATCATATTATATGTATATATTACAGGTGCTCCTGATATTAACATGCTTACAGATGTTTTTTTTTCTTTGTTTTTTTTTTTTCTAGTGATCTGATTCCTGCACCACAGATGAATGCCACATGAAGAGTACTGTACCCACATCAGATGTTCAACTACACTGATTTTTTTTTTATTGTAGAACAATTTCCTGAACTACTGATGATGAGTTTTGTTTCTTAAATCCATGGAAAGAAGCAGCAATCACTTAAATATCAGGTATAATTTACTTGTTTCACTTGTTGAACAGAATTCAGAAAACAGTTTTCAGGAATGACACAAAGTCTGTTCACGTCTCTATGGTTAGATCAGTGTAGTCAATAATGTGCTTTTGATCTTCATTATGTATGTTTTGATGATATGGTGTTGTAAATAAAATACAAATAGTATAAAACTCCATTCTCTGAATCTCTCATTGTTTCTACCTGACAGTCACAGTCTCATTGATGGGCCATTAGAGGAGGGCCTTTTGTCTCTTTTGTGTGAATCACTAAATATTCATGGTCGTTGTCACTCCCTCGCATATTCCCTTTCGGTCACAAAACATGTTTTAGAAAATTTAAGTCAATATATTGTTTTCTGTAAACGCGTGAATGAGATGATTTTCACATCATTTGGTAGAAAAAACTCTAGACAACCACATGCAGTTCTCAAAAGTCTAGTGAGCTAATGTTCTGAATGTGTTTCATGGCCTTATTTCAGTGACTTAAAGATTTTAGTTTTTCACTAACCACGCATAAACGTTGTTTTCTCAAAAACACAAACATGTACATTAATGTTGCTTGCATATTATTGTAGCCCAGTTTGTGCTGATTACAATATAATCCAACTTTAGCCATTAATATGTTTTTAAGATACTGAAAAAAGCACAAATGTGAGAGCATGTCAAAACTTCTCCAGGGCCCCAAAACACCCTCAGACCCCAGAGGGTTAACATTAACTACTAGGCATATCCAGATATTTGTCATGTTTTTTTATGATAAAGTTATGTAAAATAACTGCTGCAAAACAAACAACTCTGCTAATGCTAACTTAATTCTATATAAACTATAACAGCATATTAGCTACTAGCCTAAACTGGACAGAGACACAGGGCGCCCTGTAACTCACTGACCTGCCTGCGTTCACAATTCACATGGTGCAGATAGGAGGGAGAACGGCTGACTACACAGTTTATGGGAATAAATTGTGTATTTCCCTCACAATTGTCACAAAAAACTCACTACACTGTCTGTCTGGTCTCTCTGCGCGTTGCTTTGCGAGATCATGCGGCGCGATTTTTTTTTTCTCACTGCTGCGCGAGTCTGCGTGAGAAAAGGGGGGTGTGGCGTGAGAGCGTGAGAATTGGGTCAATTGCGTGAGTCTCACGCTGAATGCGTGAGAGTTGGCAGCCCTGTTAAATAATACATTGTAATATGTGGTTTCATTCAGAGTACTGGTAATTTGGATTTGGTAATGCAACATTTGTTGATTGAATCTGAATTATGAATCACTGTATAATGAATAATTCTGATCCACATTAAACCTTTTATACAACCATGATCTGTAGGTTGAGACAATATGTGCTCTGAGCAGTGGCAATTTAAAACCAGGGTTTTTGTTTAGTTGTACCCACATTTTACCCAGTTGTTTACTGTAAATTGTGTCATACGTTAAGAAAAATTATTGGTACATAAAATACTGGGTAAATTGTCCAGGATCGTTGTTGTCAGGATGACGCTCTGTTTCTGTTCTGGGACTCTTATTTATCTTTTCATCCTGTTGTATCTGAGTTCTAATTTCCTGTGTTTCAAAATTAGTTTGTCTCCTATGTCTAGTCTATTTCCTCATCTTATTAATTTACACTCATTGGTTTCTTCAGGTCATGGTGCATGTTTGTTAGCTGTTTTGTTGTGATTATATTTTTCTTCCTCTTTGTAACCTTTTGAACATTTTCTTTGTTAATTTAAATTAATACAAACTTGCTGTAATTGGTTCCACTCTTCCTTCCCTGCATTGTAACAGGATGTAACAGGTGTTTTATAAAGAATTGAATTACTGATTCTGTAACGCCACGCCAGCAGAGGGAGCCCTTGCTCATGGACTGTCTGTTACCGCTCCCTCTGCTGCTTCTTTGGTAACTTCCTGTTTGGCAGCCATTTAAGGAGGGCTATGCCAAACAGGAGGTTGCAAAGTATTGTTTAGCCTGTGTGGACTCTACCAAATGTTTCCCTGTTTCATTGCCTAATTTTGTTATTTCCACGGTTATTGTTTTTTTTCACAGTCATAGATTTGCCTAGTTTTCTTTGCCATAGTTTTTGTCTAGTTTCATTGCCTTGTTCATTTGTCACTTTGGACTGCTCACTGGTATTTTGACGTTCTGCCTGTTTACTGGATTACGCTCTCACCTTGCCTCAGATGTTACTGTTTGTTGGAGATTGACCTTGCCTGTCTTGACTACGATCTGTACAATAAAGCTTGCACCTGGATCTATCACGCTTCACACGAGTCCCGTTACAGAAACATGCATTTAAAATCTAAAGGAAGGCCTTTTACTTGTTTTCAATGTAGTTGTTTGTTTTGTTCTTTACGCAGGCTATGTGGATGTAATCTCACTACTCAGTCCTGTAAAAGTTTGTGTTCAGCTCTACAGTCCTCCAACTCAAACATCCTGAGAGAGCTGGACCTGAGTAACAATGACCTGCAGGATTCTGGAGTGAAGCTTCTTTCTGATGGACTGAAGAGTCCAAACTGTCAGCTGGAGATTCTGAGGTAAATGGTTTCAATAAAATAAATAAGCAAAGTGCATTCATCAAATTGTAAAGCTTGTGATGTAATTTGATGTAATTATAAAGTGCAGCACTATCTTTATGTTCAAAAATGGAAAAGGTGCACAAAGTGCAAAAAGCTCATAATCCATTGTTTTCAATGTCTTTCTGGATTTGAAAATACAACATGTATCAAAATCTGCCCTTTAATATGATTAGGCCATCCTAATCACCAGTTGACTTGACATGTACTGTTAGACAGCTGTTTAAATGTTTTTGTCATCCAAACAAATAGCTAATATATGTGTAATGTAGTGTAGCAGAGCAGCATGAAGAATATCTAATATTAACCCCTTAGCATTCCTATAAAATGTAACTAAACTCTAAGTGTACAATGGGCGGTACAGTGAAATGCTACCATGTTGACATCAAGTCAGGGCTCTACACTTACTTTACTTTTAGTAGCACTTGTACTCTTAAGTTAAAGAAAAATTAGGAGTTTGCAGAAACTCCAAATATGCTTTATAGTAGAAGGTAATAACCTTGACAACGCTTCAGGAATCTCTAATCCAGTTATCGCTGTAGCTGAATAAAATGCAGATAGAAGAATTTTAACTGAGGAAACTTGAAGACAATAAAAATATGATTGATACAATATGGTTTGTAAATTATATTTATAATGCAATGCTAATCGACAGCCTTTAATACTATAAAATAGTTTGATTTCTTCCTCAACCTTATGAAAATTAACCATGGTTTTACTATAGTAAAACTAGTTAACCATGACTGTAGTAGCCGTGTTTTTTTTTTGGTGCGAACCATGGTTTTTAAAAAAAAATGGTTCTGATACCATGGTTTTACTACAGTTATATTGTAGTAATACTACAGTAAAACTGTAGTAAACCATGACTGTAGTAACTTTAGTATCTGGACAAATCAGACATATCGTTATTTGTTACATTTAACAAATAATCTTAAAAACCAACAAGCCAGCTATATGCTGAAGCTCTGGATTCAACCCCCAAAAGCAACTAACATCCCAAAGGGCTCAGTTGCCAGGGCGACCATCTGATAACATGGGTTTCATTGCTTAAAGGAATGCGAGCAGAGCACACTACATTTGCCCGTAGGAAAGACACAGTGACTATAAATGGAATTAATTCTTTCCTATTCATTCACAGACAAACCTTTCTTTGACCTTCCTATCGCACATAGCCCCAGGTCACTGTGTAGTATTACTGCCCTGTATTTTTGTTTTTCATTGTATACTGTTATATGCATTTGTTATGATAAATAACTAGTAGTATAACCTACCTATGCCATGTTTGGTCTTTTTGAATTTGTATTTTGATGATATAAAAGATGGTGTATATTATCTGTTGACAGCTATGCAACATATTAGTGTTTTAAGAAACCTTAGTAGTTTTTGCATCAATGCCCAATCGAATTACATATGCAAAATACCATGCTCACAGACAAAGAGTCGTAAACTTTCCCTCCAAAAGTAAAAGTCACCATTGGCTCTTGGACCTCCTTGAGGTGTAGCCTCCAGAGAACTTAAACGTGTCACACAAGTGATCCGGCTCTTCTGCAAAATCTTTCGATCGCTGCCCATGTGCAAGGACTCACGAGGAGCCTGAGCCGGCACAGAGCATGCCCGGCGGGCCAGACAGGCCCCAACATATAGAGCTGTGGCTCTCGACCATATAAAAGTCAGACTAATAACACTGGAGTTCATCTTCACTCAACCCTGGAATTCATGCTCATGAAAATGTCCTTGAACAGACATTTCTCGCTTCTTCTGCGTGTTTTCTTTTTAGTTTCTTTACTCGTCTCACTTGAATGACTCGCCTCAGCCAATCATTGGTTCTTTTAGAACCTAAGAGGATGAGCTAGAACTCTTCGGAACTTCCCTAAGCTTGCGCCAGGCCTTATCTTTCCATTCCCCAAAGATCATAGGATTTCGGCTGGGTCCCTCTCAGCTCTTGGTTCTTCTTCACCTTCCACATGGGAAGAAACTCCCAGTCACCATTGAGTCAGAACATCTTTGGAGTTCATCACTCTTTAGACCCGGAAGAATATGATCACGATTCGAAAACCACCACTGCTCCAAACCATCAAGACTTTTACCCGAGACTGCATTCAGACGCTTGTTCAATGACCAAGGCAATGCAAGTATCGCATACTTAACTAAACAAAACAGAGATATAGTATAATCTGTAGACAGCACTGATGGTTTCACAAAACCCAAACCCAAAGTCCAGGAGGGTGGAGCTGAGGCAAAGCAGGGGATGGGATGGAGGGCCAGGTCCATGCAGTGGAACTGGACATGTATCATGAAGCAGTGGAGGACCTGGGCCGTGGAACAGTGGCAGGCTTGAAACATGGAGCCATGGCGGGGCAGGCAGAGCAGGGAGCCATGTGGTCAGTCGAGCAGACAGGAGTATAAATCCTCACAGTGGAACAGGTGACCAGTACCGCCAAGCAGGGATCCACAAAAATGGATTAGACACGACTGGAATGGCCTTCATGGCCGTGACAGGAGAGGCAGTGAGTTCATGGATGGCTACCACCTCCATTAGAGGTTGTGCAGCCAAAGCCAAAGAACAAACTGTGTTCCACAGAAAACAAGCAAGTAACACAGGTTTGAAACAATATATGAGTAAAGATGACCGAATTATCATATTGAAATTTGTTGAAAAGTGTTTTATAAATTTTCTTAACACTAATGCACTTGAATTGCCAACAGAACAGGACAGGTCCTATATGGTAGGCTGCAAAAATAAACACAGAGATTTTAGAAACAAACAGGTGAGAAATACTATGTGTTCATTATATATTTCTTAACTGCCCTTGACTTGGCTATTTACTTGTTTAAATTGCACATGAAAAAAAAGATTCCAGGCTAATACAAATGCTGTATAACATTGCACTCAATATGATTTTAGAGAAATTAAATTAATGACTACTGAGTCAGTTTTATTTAGAAAATAAAGCAGTATGTCCCGTGAAGCTGTGGTTTACTTTAAGAGTTAAACCACAACATCACGGGGCTTGCTTTTATAAAACGGTATTCCATAAAAAGATGTATTTTAATATTAATTGTATTAATAAAATAAACACATACTATAGCAACTCTTTCTCACACAACAATGTAGTTCTGATAGTAAAAAGGTTGCCAAGCAACACAGACGCAGTAGCACAGTAATGACTGCTTGGAAAAATAAAAAAATACAGTCCAATACACAAACAAATAATTCGGCTATTTTAAATGAATTGTTCAAACTCGGTAATTCCCTGATCTGCAAGATATTACTATTAGTTAAGTCGGTTACAAAATAGTTTTGCGTGCGTAGGTGTAACGTGGGGTTTGGGTTTTGTTCACGTTCATGTTTTCATGTCTTTTATTTTGAAGTTTTGCTATGTTCCTTGTTTGTGTCTTGCTTCCTTTGCCCTCTTGTATTCCTGCCATTGGTTCCTCCGTTCTATGTGTCATGTTCTGATTGGTTGTTCTAGTCATGTGTCATGCTCTCATTGGTTGGTTTGTGTCATGTGACCCCCATTGTTTGGTATAAGTAGCCCTCATGTTCCCATTGTTCCTTGTTGTGTATTGAAGTGTATCCTGCTGTTGGTGAGTTTCTTTTCTCGTTCATGCCTGATTTCATGCCACGCCAAGTCTGTTCCTGCCAAGTCTGTCCATGCCTGGTCAAGTTTGTTCATGTCCAGTCGTCATTGTTGGATTGTTTGTTTGGATTTCACGTTTTGGATTAAAAATAAAACTGCACTTGAGTTCATCACAACTCGCCTTCAGTTGAACTCATCATTACAGTAGGAAACGTCTGTGTCATTACTCACTATCATGCATTTAGCCTTTAAAAATCATATTGAACAGAAAGAATGAAACCGTAACCAAAGTGCCAAAGTCTTGAGAGATCCACCAATCATCGCCATGGAAACTGGAACTGACGCAAGTATTTTGTAATGACTATAACAATAACAACGATAATGGAGAAAAAAAATAAAAATAATAATAATAATAATAATAATATTGTTGTTGTAGATAACTGTAGGTAATTATAAAGCTTTAATAAATGCATGAGCCTCCCAAAAGGAGGGGTATAAACAATTATTGCTGAACTTATAATAACTAGTTGATATACAGTGACAATAAAATTATTTTTATTTATTTATTTATTTATTTTCTTTCTTTCTTTACAAAATTATGCTTATTTCTTTCTTCCAGGGTATAAAAGTGTCAGCACACATAGTACAACCGTATTTCATTTTGTGTTTTATGGTTTTACTGGAAAACACAGTTAAGCTATAGATGTGCGCTTTATTTCATCATTACTATGGTTTCACTGTCAATACTGTAGGTACTGCAATTTTACTACAAAAACCTTAGTTACTGTAGTAAAACCATAGTTAATTTTGTAGTTACCATGGTTTTATGCCAAATTCTATAGTAAAACCATAGTTTATTTTGTGGTTACTACAAAAACCATAGTTAAACCATGGTTACTGTAGTAAAAACATGGTTAATTTTTGTAAGGGCATTCTGTGATATGAAGCCACGTCTGATCACAAAAGGTTATTTCAAACACTTGACTGTTATGAAGTTAATTTGGAGAAAAAGCATGTCAATAAATATGTTTGTTGGACAACAGGTTTGTAAACAGGCTCATACGCATGCAAAACTGCATCACACACTTGCTTTTGTCACACTGCACAGTTTTGACCAAAACAGTTCCAAATTGGAGCTCCTCATTTAGTTTTATGTCCGCCTTCAGCAGGTCACTCTGCACTGTCGCACAAAGAAATATGTCAACAACTAGACAGTATTGCAAGATGACTCCTTGAGTCAAAGTAATTTACAGGGGCTTTTTTTATATTTTTATACTGTTATTTTTTGTAATTTCTTTAAGAGTGTCATCTTTTGTCGAATTCAAAGTTTTATAAGCTTTATCAATTTCTAATTAAAACAATAGAATAGTTGGGGTTTCCCTGTGTGTTCTCTCTCTCCCTCTCACACTCTGCTTGCTTAGCAGTTGCAGTTGGCCACAGGTGGTGCTCTGCAAGAGTGTGCTGCAGAGATGAAAATGAGACAAAAGAGCAGAAGAAACAATGTGGAGTGAGGTTCTCTTCTCCCCTGCTCCAGACTTGTGTTGGGTGTTACTTTTTGAGTCTCTATGGTTGTTGTGGTGCAAAATTGAATTTTTACCTGTTGATTGATAACCCTTGAATACTAAAGTGCATTCTTGTTGACAAGCAGTGTTGTGCTGAAACTCCAAGCTGAGTAAGGTATTAAAAGGTATTGTAACTTAAAATGAAAAGGTATTTGTAAATTATTTGTTTATTGCCTTATGTTTAAGTGGGAAGCTGTAGAGTGAGGGTGCAATTTTATTTTGTGCTCAACGTTTGTCTCTGTTTTTGGTTAGCGGGGGAGTGAGGAAAGAGTTTGTTGTTGGTTTCTTTTCATTTTATCTGGATAGGTTATTTAGTCCTCCTCTTGTTAGTTAGCTTCTGTTTTGTTTGTTTTGGCCAGGCCCTCTCCCGAAGACATTTATTGCTTCCATTATCTTTTGTTAACCTAAATAAACTCTTTAAGTTTGCCAATTCAAGTGTGATTCCTCCCCCTTTTCTTTTTTTTTTTTTTTTTTTTTTGTTTTGTTTTGTTTATGCTTTAAGCTTTAGTTAACTTGTTACTCCCACTCCCAACCCTAGACTGGGGAATGGGCACACAACATCAGGCAATAGTGTTAAGGTCAGACAATGTAAGTCACTTAATATTAACTTCTAGCTTATTGAACTTTTTAATAAATCAATATCAGATTTGCAAACTCCCTTAATAGTTAATAGTTATTATACGCTGTCACTCATCTTAGTTCATCATGATCTCACAAAGTTCCATTATAATTGATGAAGCTCCCTACACTGCAAAATGAATCTCTTATTTACACCCTGTCTACACTTAGTTTGTTATAACAAATGAGAGGATTTGTGAGCTTGCAGAACTCAGCACTGAACAAAACTGAGCAGTGAGTGGATTCTGATTAACACTGTGTTAAAGGAATGAGATATGAAATGTAAGAGAAATGTCTGTGATACATTACCTAACGCTGCAACAGCATGCTGTAAGTACAAACCTTTGAAGCTTCCCTGAGCGCAAACACAAATATGTCAGTCACTTACACTGGTGCTTCTAAATATTTTTATATTTTCACATAGTTTTCAGTCACAAATGTCACTGAAATGTTCACACTGTAGAGCCCTGCAAATCAATATACAGAACTTACAAAGTTAAATTAAACTCTAGTGTTAAGGCTCCCAACTCACTATTACTTAGACTTGGACTTCTATGGTGCCCAGAGTTTGAACTTCCAAAATGTAGTTTAAATGCGGCTTCAAACGATCCCAAATGTGGTTGTAAACAATCACAGCCGAGGAAGAAGGGTCTTATCTAGCGAAACGATCTGTTATTTTAATAAAAATAATACAATTTATATACATTTTAATATCAAATGCTCCTCTTGTCTTGCTCTTCCCGACATCATTTTTTTTTTTGGTTCATGACAGTTGTCACAAAACTCCCATCTCATGTTCTCCCTCAACTTCAAAATCATCCTATATTGCTGTTTTACCTTTTTTTGTTAAGGGTGTTTGATCTTCTTTGCATGTTCACTTTGCAAAGACTGGGTCGATACTTCTGCAGTGATGTAGAATGATTTTGAAATGATTTCTGAAGTTGAGGGAGAAAATATGATTGGAGTTTTTTGACATACCCTAACTGTCTTGAGCCAGAATACACAGAGTTCAGGCAGAGCAAGACAAGAACAGCGTTTGAGATTAAAAAATATTTAAATTGTATTTTTTTTTTTAATGAAAATAACCGATCATTTCTCTAGATAAGACTTCTTCCTCAGCTGGGATAGTTTACAACCAGATTTTGTGATGGTTTGAAACAGCATTTAAACTGCCTTTCGGAAGTTCAAACTCTGGGCACCATAGCAGTACATTATATGGAGAAAAATCCTGAAATGTTTTCCTCAAAAAACATAATTTCTTTACGACTGAAGAAAAAAAAGACATGAACATGAACAAAGATGACAAGGGGGTGAGTAAATTATCTGTCAATTGTTGTTCTGGAAGTGGACTTCTCCTTTAATACAAATTTGAAAATGTAGAAAATTACATAAAATAGATGAAAACAAAAAGTGATGTTGAACAATGTTTTTAAGTGATGTTTTTCCAGTAATAACGGTGATACAACTCCACTGGACAGCATTTCCATCATTTAATTTATAATGTGTGCATTTCAGATTTTTTTCATATAAATTTATTTTTAACACTGACCTTAAGACATGAGCATATATGAATAATTCATGGCTGAAATGGGTATAAATGTGTGAAAGACATTTGTCTGATTTTCACATGGACTATTGCTGTGTTTTCAGATTGTCTGGCTGTATGGTGACAGAGAAAGGCTGTCGTTATGTGTCTTCAGCTCTGAGTTCAAACCCCTCACACCTAAGAGAACTGGATCTGAGCTACAATCACCCAGGAGATTCAGGAGTCCAACTACTCACTGAAAAACTGTTGGATTCAATCTGCTCATTGGAAAAACTGAAGTATGTCTAGTAGGACAATTTTACATTTTTCTGTTTAAACTCCTCAGTAGCTATGTGCTATATACTGTACACTTATACACGTTTACGCACACACACACACACACACACACACACACACGTGTATATATATTGTAACGGGGTGAAGAAGCACACAACTCGGATTGAAGGGATAATAGTGGGGAAATTAAGGGAGGGTGGGGAGTGACCCCTGACAGACCTGCGAAAGCTGACCAGATCCTGGAGAGGCCGTCTGCGTTGGCATAGGAGACTCCTGAGCGATGTTGCACGTCAAAGTGGAAGTCCTGGAGTGCGAGAAACCAGCGAGTCACCCGACCGTTGGTTTCCTTGGCTCTGGCCATCCATTGGAGTGGAGCGTGGTCGGTGACAAGGGTAAACCGTCTTCCCAGGAGGTAATAGCTCTAGGACTGCCCACTTGACGGCTAAGGCTTCCTTCTCCACTTCTCTTCTGCCCCCAGTCCTGTATCTGAGGCATCTGGGGCGGCTAAAGTCTGGGGCTCTCAGGACAGGTTCTGAGGTTAAGACTTTCTTCACCTGTTGGAAGGCCCTCTTGGCTTCCTGGCTCCACTCGATCTTCTCCGGCTGCCCCTTCCTGGTCAGGTCTGTCAAAGGGGAGGCTATAGAGAAGAAGTTAGGGATGAAGCATCGGTAGTACCCCGCCAACCCCAAAAAAGCTCGTACCTGGGTTTTTGTGGATGGTCTTGGGGCAGCTTGCACGGCTTCCACTTTCTTTGGTTGAGGCTTTATCAAACCTCTCCCCACTTGAAACCCCAGGTACTTGGCTTCGGATAAGGCGAGATGACATTTGCAGGGGGTTGGCGGTGAGGCCGGATCTCCGCAGCACCATTAGCACCCTCCGCAGATGGCTAATGTGTTCATCCCAATGCTCCGAGTGGATGACCACGTTGTCAATATAAGCAGCTGCATAGGATTGGTGGGGACGGAGGACTATATCCATAAGCCGTTGAAACGTGGTTGGGGTCCCGTGGAGGCCGAACGGAAGGAACTTATATTGCCAGTGTGCGCTGGGTGTGGTGAACGCGGTCTTTGGTTTGGCATCTTTGGCCAGCGGCACCTGCCAATAACCCTTGGTGAGGTCTAGAGTGGTTATGAATCTGGCTCTTCCTCGGGGTTGTCTGCCGAACAGCAACTCGAAGGGGGAAAATCCGGTGGAAGCCTGGGGGACCTCTCGGACTCCGAATAGCACGTAAGGGAGCATCAGGTCCCAATCTTTCTCGTCTTCTGCCGCTACTCATCGTAACATCTGTTTTAAAGTTTGATTAAATCTTTCGACCAATCCATCCGTTGGGTGGTAGACACTAGTGCGGATTTGCTTTACCTTGAGGAGGTGAGCGAGGTCAGCCATGAGCCTGGACATGAACGGTGTCCCCTGGTCGGTCAGAATCTCCGATGGTAGTCCGACGCGGCTGAACAATAGGAACAGTTTCCGGGCAATATTCTTAGCTGTGGCCTTGCGAAGGGGAACAGCCTCTGGATATCGAGTTGCATAATCCACTACAACCAAAATATGCTCGTGGCCCTGGGCAGACTTCGGCAACGGCCCTACAAGATCCATCCCGATTCGCTCGAAGGGCACCTCAATGATGGGAAGTGGAATTAGCGGGCTAGGGGGAGGTTTCCTTGGCGACGTTCTCTGGCAGGTCGGGCAAGCTTTGCAGAACCGCTTTACTTCTGCCTCTAGTCCTGGCCAGTAGAAACGGTCTCGAATTCTCTGTGTGGTGTTGTGTATTCCCAGATGTCCCGCCAGAGGGTGTGAATGAGCGAGCTCCAGAACCATCTCCGTCTTCGTCTTTGGAACTACTAGTAACTGTTTTTCCTTCCCCCTCCGCTGGGCAACACAATAGAGCAGGCCATTTTGGACGACGAAATATGGGAGAGCATGGGGTCCCGGTTGAGTCTCCTGTCCCTCGACGATTTTAACTTGGGACCAGCAGTGCTTTAGCCAGTCATCGGCATGCTGTTCTCTCGCGAGGCTGCTACTTCCGGACACCTGCTGGAACACTTTGAAGAACAGGTTAGTATTTTGGGACGGGGACTCACTATCTCTCCCACTGTCGGCGGTAGCCAAGGCAGGTATTCGTCGTCTGACTGGTTTTCGAGTTCGGCGGTTTCCCTTCTTTCTGGCAGGCTGAGAGGTCAACAGGCAATCCAGCCCCGGCCAGTCTCTCCCTAGCAGCACTGGTACGGGAAGATCCTTAACAATTCCGACTTCTACCGGCCAGGATCCGACGGTTGATGTAATATTGACTCTGCAAGCCGCTACCTGTCGGGTGTCACCATGCACACACGTTACTGGTAAATAGGTTTTTGCAGAGAAAGGTTGAGAAATTACCCGGGGTTGCACCAGAGAGACTGCACTGCCAGAGTCTAAAAGGGCTCGGTAAGGTCGCCCATTGACTCTCACTTGGACCTCCGGTGCCGCTGCTGGGGGGTCCTGATGCATCGTGCAGCCTGCCAGCCACGCCCGAGGATGTGATTCATGATTCATGGGGGCTGACCGGGCTACGAGCTGCTCTCTGCAAAACAAGAGTGAAACGTTAGTTTCTGTCGTCTGCTCGGGAGACATGTCTCAGCTCTTTCCTCCTTGACGCTGCTTATGTAGCCTGGTCTTGATTTGGAACAGCCGTGGCCGATCGGCCCGTGATGATGATCGGCAGGTGCTGTGCATCTGTTTCCCAGGCGACGCTGACAGGCAATCGGGACGCTCGTCACAAAATATATATATGTATGTATGTATGTATGTGTATGTATATATATATATGTATGTATGTATGTATGTATGTGTATATATATATATACACAGTTGCACAGTACTGTGCGGAAGTCTTAGTCTACTAGTATTTTCACCAGCTCAAAAAACGGTTTAATTTGTTATTTCTTTTTTCTGCTGTAGTGTCAGTAGAAAATATCAGCTTGTTGTTATATTTCGTCTTTGTACGTCTCCTTCTACATATGACCGTGACAGAAGTTCGGACCTTTAAAAAAAAAAATAAATAAAGAAGAATGGAAGTTGCCGCTCGCTTCTCCACCCTAGCCCACAGAGATTTCCCATTTGTGGAGTATGCCTGGGAGTTCTGCGGGCTGGCAATGATGTCAGGGCTGGACGACGTCACCATCAACCCTCTGTTCTTGATTGGAGCCAGTTACAACCGCCTTGTGGACCTCCCAGACACCACAGGACTGAGCTGGAGGGAAGGGATCCTCCAGTGTCTGGAGAGTGTCCGGCCCCAATCCAGAACCAGCCCGCCGGCCAATCAGCACCCAGAGCCCAGCTAACCCACACCCCGACTCGTGGAGCCAGAGCCGAGAGTGACAGAGCCATTGCCAAGGGGAGCGACAGCGCAGAAGATCGCTACAGAGCCTGAGCCAAGCCCTTCCGACCAATTGCGAGAGCCGGCCACGTGGCCGGTGGATGTTCCAGTTGGCCGTGAGAGTGCTGAGGACAGCACTGCCACTGAGGGTGAGCAATGTCTGGGAGCAATATCTGGGACATTTTGATATTGAACTGGATTTATTTTATTTCACTGAGGATATATATGTGGAACGGGACTTGATCGATTTTTATGGGAATGTATTTGAAGACATGCCCTTTATTCCACCATCCTATGAACTATCTGCCTGCCTGTATTTCCCACCCACCCTCCCTCTGTTATCTCCTCCTATCATCCCTGCTACCTCAGTTCCACCACCGCTGTCTCCTGACAGTCCTGCTGCTCAACCTCAGCCCACTATCTGTGCGGTGGGCTCGCTGCGGGTCTGCCAGTCTCCATTGGCATCATAGCTGGAGAATCCCTTGTCTCCACCTCCAGCCTTCGAGTCCAGGACTCTGCCTCAGCCCTCGGACCCAGTGGCTCCACCCTGACTCTCAGCTCCCTCGTCTCCACCATCGCCCGTTGGCCCACTAGCTCCACCGGGCTCCCTTCGTCCCTCTGGCTCCGCCTTGGTCGGTCGGTCGTCGTCCCGCCATTGCCTCAGGACTCAACTCCTCTGGCTGATCTTCGCCTCGTTCGCCAGAGCCTTTGACTCCGTCTCGGCCGTGTGTGTGAACTACAGTGAAGACAGTGTTTTAGTTTACAGTTTTTTTTTTTTTTTTTTTTTTTTTTTTTTAATTATTTTTTTAGGTAGAGATTGTGTTATAATGTTGCAGTGATCACCTACCAGCAATGTAAAGATGATTTTATTTATATATAAGAGCTTAGCTGTCTGTAGTTATCAATGATCCTACAGTATGCAGTGTGTAATAAACAGCTGCTTTACTAAATCCTGCTGAGGTGAAATTTACTGCAGCCCTGTATCCAGATACACAGCCCTACTAGCAATCACACCATGTACCCTAGAAACTGCACAGCAACACCCTACCAACCACCTTGTGTACCTTTGCAACAACATAGAACAGCCTAGCCACCACTCCAAGTAGCCTAGCAGCCACATAGTAACACCCTAGTAACCACCCAGAACGTGTTATCAGCAAGTAACTTAGCAACCATATATCAACAGCCTAGCAACCATCCCAAGCACCTTAGCAACTGCATAGAAACACTCTAGAAACCACCCAGAACACCCTAGCCACTACATAGTAACACCCCAGCAACCACACTGAGTGTCTTAGCAACTGAATAGCAACCACCCACAACATGCTATCAACATCAATGCAACCACCCAAGTACCCTGGCAACTACATAACAACAGTCTAGCAACCACCCCAAGTACCTTAGCAACTCCCTAGCAACCACCCTACATTGGCAACTGCATAGCAGCAGTTTGTTGACTGACTAAATGTGTGTGTGTGTGTGTGTGTGTGTGTGTGTTTTCTAGTGTGGAACACGGAGGAGAATCCAGGATTACAGCAGGACTGAAGAAATGTACGTCTCCAGACACACACACAAACACCTGTAGTGATTTTTGTTGTGTTATAAATGTGTCTGTTCTTGTGTTCAGATGCCTGTTTTCTCACACTGGATCCAAACACAGCAAACAAATATCTCATTCTGTCTGAGGAGAACAGAAAGGTGACAAATGTGAAAGAGTATCAGTCGTATCCTGATCATCCAGACAGATTTGATGGATTAAGTTACCAGGTGTTGTGTAGAGAGAGTGTGTGTGGACGCTGTTACTGGGAGATTGAGTGGAGTGGTTATGATATTGTGTTTATATCAGTGTCATATAAGAGCATCAGCAGAAAGGGAGCAGGTGTGGAGTATTGGTTTGGATATAATGATCAGTCCTGGAGTTTGATCTGTTCTCCTGACAGATACTCATTCATACACAGTGACATAGTGACTGATCTCACTCCGAAGCCCATCAGTCGTGGAATAGGAGTGTACGTGGATGAGAGTGCAGGAACTCTGTCCTTCTACAGTGTCTCTGACACAATGAGGCTCATCCACACAGTCCAGACCACATTCACTCAGACGCTCTATCCTGGGTTTAGGGTTTATGATAAATCATCAGTGAAACTGTGTTAATGAATTAGCCCATACAAAAAATCAGATATATGGCAATACATGTAAAACATACATAGAATATATATGTCCATGTATGGATTATGCAGATATACAAAATATATGTCAGATACATGTACACATATGCAACATATATTTCATAGTATAACAAAAATGAACGCCTTCATATATGTAACAAATATTTTCCGAAATACACACATATATGGAACATATGTCTTTATAATACATGTTTATATATGGGCAACAATGTATATGTAAATTAAATATATGTTAAATATAAGCTACAAATATTTGAACAAAAAAATTAATGCCAAAATATACACAAGTAATGTTTCAAAATTTTTTAAATCAACTGATCATTGCAGCTACAAAACAATAAAATAAAACGGATTTATTTTAAAGTTACTTCAAATGTATTTAAAGGGATAGTTCCCCAAAAATGAAAATCATGTAATTATTTACTCACCATCATGTTGGTCCAAACCTGTATGAGCTTCTTTCTTCTGCTGACAAAGGATGATATTCTGAAGAATGTTTGTAACCAAACAGTTTTGGGGCTCCACTTACTTACTTAGTATTTTCCTACCATGGAAGTACGTGGATAGCAATTGTTTACAAACATTCTTCACAATATCTTTTTTTGTGCTCAGCAGAAGAATCTCATTCAGGTTTGGATCAACTTGATGGCGATTAAATAATACTGCATTTTTATTTTTGGGTAAACTAACAGTAAACAATCGAGTGGCGATCAAGTGACAACTACTTTAATTCTGAACTTTTTTTTTTTTCCTTTTGCTGATGCAGTTCGGAGCTCTGCCATTTTGCAGTTTAAGGCTGTACCAATTTGGCCAGAAGTAAAAAAAAAAAATGCAGACAATTAAGTTAGAAGCACATTAATCCTAAAAAGGGCAAGACGATAAAGATAAATCAGAAAATGAATTAATTGCTATTTTCCATCTTCTTAGGACACAAATAATACAATTTCATGAATTTTTTTTTTTTTTGTAAACATGACTTATTAAAAGCGACCTTCACGTCAAATCAGGGTATCTTCCGTCCATTCGTTTTTTGATTTAATATTGAAAAAGGAAACATGAGAAAACGGCTCCTTTTTCGTTTTTTCATTTTTTCCAGAAAAACGAAAAACAAGAATTCAGCTTGATTTTTCGTTTTTCGTTCTGGGGTGGAAAAATTAATAAACAACTTGAATATTCGATTTCTACACGTGGGCGGAACCAAACGCCCCTTTTTGCTGATTGGTCAGCCGACAATCAAATCATGCCCCCGTCAATTATTCCGCAGTTTCTCGCAGAATAATAGTCCTCCGCTGCTGCAGTTGAACGGATAATTAACGCGTTTATTGCAACTACATTTAAACTTTTTCTCATTAAACAACCACACTTTAAACGAGGGCTCGACACAAACCAGAGCCTATACAGGGCTTTCTTCTATGTAGACATAAATTTACGTACGCTTTGCATTAGTTGTCAGGGTTTGATGGCACATAAAAAAAGTGAAAGTCATGATTCTCTGCCATTAAAAGTGAAAGCAGGACATTTATTTATTTAGTTAGTTAGTTCCAATAAATAAATAAATCGATAGATTAATAAATAAATCAGATAATAACAAGGTGAGTAGGCCTAACCTATAGTTCATACAGTTTCAATAAGTTGCAATAGGTTAAATAAACTCTAAGCAGACAAACGCGCCCTGTTAAGTGCAGACCGGTAAAGTTAGTGAAGTGTAAATACACAGCAGTCATAACATTGTTTTTTTGCTGAGTTTATTTCATTATTATTGGGTATTAATTGTTGTCAAATAATTGATGTGTTTTATTTTGCCAACTAAACTTCCTGAGAAAGTCGTTGTGCGTTCTCTCCGGGCTGTCATTGTACACATAAACATTAACATTTTCTTCACCTACACTTTATGGCAAATCCTTAAATAAATGATATTCAGAAAACAAACAAGAATAAAAAATACAAGTAGTCATGAAAAATAAAAATATGCTAGCCTGTTTAAAATGAGCGCCATTATAAACAATATTTATTTTAAACGACGAAAGGCATTTATTAGAATCGACACTGAAACTTGCACAGACGTTGGACTTGCATCTCTCATTCAGTCCAAAGTTTCTATAGCCTGTTTGCGATTTACCTGCTAAAATGCTTTTGTAAAGAATGCTTCTTCAGTCGGGTCCCAATAATATGCAAGTAAAATAACAGTCAGCAGCTATACAAGTAATGATACCTTTAGCCTATAGGCTATCGTACAACAGACACATTTAATTAAGCTTAATAACATTTAATGTGGTTGGTTGACAGTGTTTTACTTTGATAATGAACAGCGCACTGATTGTGTGATCGCGTGAAGCGCCAGCGCCAGCACTTGAATTCTTTTCTCAAAAGAAAACGTCATACTCTGTCATTTACAGTCATACAGATAAGAGCAGGACATCATTCGAAATAGAAAAAAAAAAGTATTTTTATTTCCGTAAAATCAAAATGACTGCAAAATTCATCCCTTTGAAAAATATAGAAAACAACAGAATGCGCTACTTTCATCTCCTTGAACATCTTTCTGGTGTATGCCACAAACATGAACCATAACACAACTGGCGCATCTACTTTTAACGATCTACATTAAGATTATTTGACGTTAAATGCATTATATAAGTTACTTTGGAATAAATTGCAGCATGTTTCATGATAAAAAAAAACGTGACATACAGTTCAGAAAAATATATATATATTTTGCGTCACCCCTGGAACTTTGAGAATAGCGCACAGAAGAAAGCTCTGTCTAAGCTCTGCCCCGGTACAGGTTGTGTCGAGCTATTCGTTAGTGTGGTTGTCTGATGAGAAAAAGATTAAATGTAGTGGCAATAAACGCGTTAATTATCCGTTCAACTGCAGCAGCAGAAGACTATTCATCTGCGCGAAACTGCGGATGCGGAAGAACTGACGGGGGCATGATTTGATTGTCAGCTGACCAATCAGCAAAAAGGGGCGTTTGGTTCCGCCCACGTGTAGAAATCGAATATTCAAGTTGTTTATTCATTTTTCCACCCCTGAACGAAAAACGAAAAATCAAGCTGAATTCTTGTTTTTCGTTTTTCTGGAAAAAATGAAAAACGAAAAAGGAGCCGTTTTCTCATGTTTCTTTTTTCAATATTATATCAAAAAACGAATGAACGGAAGATACCTTGATTCTGGATGACACAGTCAAGGCATGCAGTGATGAAGCAATGGCACTTGCATCACATCCAGATACAGAAGATCCTCTAGCATCAACCACACAGAGCAGTGTGAGGACCTCATCCACCATCACCAAAAAGAGCCTGTCTGGGCTGTTACAGCAGATCAACCAGTGCAAAGAAGAACAGGTCACAAGCTTCAGCACATGAAATGCCATCAATCCAAGAAAGAATTGACTCAGAGATAAAACTATACGTGTCCCTTCCTGCAATCAGTCCCAATTCTGACCCACTGGCTTGGTGGAAGGCACATGGTGGAAGAAATTCCAATGCTTTCAAAAGTGGCCAGAAAGTACCTTTGTATTCCTGCAACAAGTTTGCCCTCGGAAAGGGTGTTTAGTGCAAGTGGCCACATCCTGTCTCCTCATCGGTCAAGACTGAGCACTGAGAATGTGAACATGCTTACATTTCTGCACTATAATATGAACTGAAAGGACTGGAAATAAGTGTGCAATTTGAGGGCCCTGTTGTATGTGGGTCCTGCAGCCTTTGACTCCCTGTTTTGTTCCAAAAGGATATGTATAGCTTGCTAATATTCAATACCAGAGATGTGGTTTCTTTTAATTTATTTTCACTGTACTGTATTATTCATTTTCAAAAGGAAGCTATATTGTTAAAGTCAAAAGCCAGTTAGAGCTTTTTCATTTTCAATGTTTCTTATCTGGTCCAAAAAAAAAAAAAAAAAACACAAAATGAAAATACCAAACAATTTTGTTATATAGTTGATCACAAGTGCCTTTAACTACATTTGTTCCCTTTAATAGGGAAATACTTAGCTAATATGTAGCTAAGATTTAATATAAATATACTATTTTTTTATTTATTCTTATTTTTATTTATTTTTATTTATTTATTTATTTATTCATTATTCTGTTATTTATTTTCAGTGTAAAATTATTACTGGACTGGAAATGGACTATTGATTGTTTTTTATTATTATTTTGTGCTGTATTATTTGGTTACTGAGCAGCAATAAATAACACTTTAAAATATAAGGAGTTTTCATGTGATTTTCTTAACTAATAGTGTTTTGAAATGAATGAATAATAATCGTGATAACCGTGAAACCGTGATTATTCCGCTGCTGCAGTTGAACGGATAATTAACGCGTTTATTGCAACTACATTTAAACTTTTTCTCATTAAACAACCACACTTTAAACGAGGGCTCGACACAAACCAGAGCCTATACAGGGCTTTCTTCTATGTAGACATAAATTTACGTACGCTTTGCATTAGTTGTCAGGGTTTGATGGCACATAAAAAAAGTGAAAGTCATGATTCTCTGCCATTAAAAGTGAAAGCAGGACATTTATTTATTTAGTTAGTTCCAATAAATAAATAAATCGATAGATAAATAAATAAATCAGATTTTTGTTCCAAAAGGATATGTATAGCTTGCTAATATTCAATACCAGAGATGTGGTTTCTTTTAATTTATTTTCACTGTACTGTATTATTCATTTTCAAAAGGAAGCTATATTGTTAAAGTCAAAAGCCAGTTAGAGCTTTTTCATTTTCAATGTTTCTTATCTGGTCCAAAAAGAAAAAAAAACACAAAATGAAAATACCAAACAATTTTGTAATATAGTTGATCACAAGTGCCTTTAACTACATTTGTTCCCTTTAATAGGGAAATACTTAGCTAATATGTAGCTAAGATTTAATATAAATATACTATTTTTTTATTTATTCTTATTTTTATTTATTTTTATTTGTTTATTTATTTATTCATTATTCTGTTATTTATTTTCAGTGTAAAATTATTACTGGACTGGAAATGGACTATTGATTGTTTTTTATTATTATTTTGTGCTGTATTATTTGGTTACTGAGCAGCAATAAATAACACTTTAAAATATAAGGAGTTTTCATGTGATTTTCTTAACTAATAGTGTTTTGAAATGAATGAATAATAATCGTGATAACCGTGAAACCGTGATTATTCCTCAGACTATAATCGTACAACCAAAATCTATAATCGTTGCATCCCTACCACCAATTAGGTGGTGATATGCACATAGCATCAATCCCAGATGTATTGTCTCGTTTCTCTCCACAGGGAACCATGATTACAGTTAAAACCTTCCTTTAGTAACTTCAAATTAAACACTTAAATCATGGGAAAACACCCCACTATGATTGTTTTACTGGTCTTTATATATATGTAACCTACATTGTAATATGTGGTTTCATTCAGAGTACTGGTAATTTGGATTTGGGAATGTAAATCTTTGACTGAATCTGAATTATGAATCACTGAATTAATTAACGTTTCTGATCCACATTAAACCTTTTATACAACCATGATCTGTAGGTTGAGACAATATGTGCTCTGAGCAGTGCTAATTTAAAACCTGTTAAAACCCAATTTTTTCCCAGTTTATTATTCTAAACTGAATCATAAATTAAGGAAACTGATTGGTACATAAAATATTGGGTAGCTTTTCCAGGTTTGGTGTTGTCAGGATGACGCTCTTTTTCTGTTCTGGGACTCTAATTTTGATGTTCTAATTTCCTGTGTTTATTTTTTTGTATGTTTTCATTTGTTTTCATAATTACTGATTAGTTTGTCTCCTATGTCTAGTCTAGTTCTTCATTATCTTATTCATTTATACTCCTTGGTTTCATGGTGCATGTTTGTCAGCTGTTTTGTTGTTTATATTTTTCTTTGTCATTGGGCACTTTTGGACATTTTTTGTTGTTGTTAATTTACATTAATACAAACTTGCTGAAATTAGATCCACTCTTGCCTCCCTGCATTGCTGTAACGTGTTTTATGAAGAACTGAATTACTGAAACATACATTTAAAATCTAAAGGAAGGCCATTTACTTGTTTTCAATATAGTTGTTTTGTTTCTTTAAACAGGTTATGTGGATGTAATCTCACTGCTCAGTCTTGTGGGAGTTTATCATCAGTTTTACAATCCTCAAACTCTGTCCTGAGAGAGCTGGACTTCAGTAACAATGACCTGAAGGATTCTGGAGTAAAGCTTCTTACTGTTGGACTGAAAAGTCCAAACTGTCAGCTGGAGATTCTAAGGTAAATGGTTTTCAATCAAATAAATAAACAACATATGTAGTGTTTAAACTGTAACATGCAACATGCATCAAACATCTGTTTTATTTCAAACATAATTTTATTTGATTGTCCATCCTAATCACCTAATCACTAGATGATAGTGATGATGATGACAATTATTATTATTATCATCAGCATCTCATCACTAGAGAGAACAAAGGAAGAAATGACCATGGATGCAGTTCCATGAGCACATTCAGGGTTTTTGTTACATGTGGACAAGCAGCTCCTAAAGACTATATATATATATATATATATATATTGTGACGAGTCGGCTGCCTCCCCCCTAACTATCATCGTCACCCCGTCGGTAATCGCCGCCCTTCACCAGGCTCCCGACGGGAGTGGGCGTGTGGGAGGAGGAGGGGCGCTGAAACATCCAGGTCTGGCGGCGTGTGATGAGGCACACCTGATGTGAATGAAGCCTCATCACCGCCGCTGTTAAAATGCCGAGTGCGCCTCTCCTCAGGAGACCGGTCTCTTCCCCGTGCATGCACGCTGGTGGCCTCGTGGGTCCAGGAAGGGTGCGTAAAGGGACGAGCGCCGCCGATAGGATGGACGAGCTGCCGGACCCGCGGTCCGGACGTGAGCCGCATGCAAATGGCTGCGGGCCAGGATGCCGGACCTTCTCACCCGCCTGAGGAAGTGTCGCCGCTAAGGAATGGATGAAGCCGCTAAAGTAGGGCTGCACAATTAATCGCACGATATTGTGAGGCGCGCTTAGTCAATGAAGCCGGTACTTTGATTAGTAGTAAAGCTCCATCACGTGCGTTCAGCTGGAGCGGCAATTAATACACAGAGCCGTAAATCACTGACAAGCTACGCCAAATCGCGCTCATAATCGAATGCGATTCATCTGCGATT
>VONZ01001894.1:0-85998 GCA_012976165.1 Labeo catla
GTGAGGATGCGTGTGTGAGAGTGTGAGTATGTGAGGATGCATGTGTGAGTGTGTGAGGATGCGTGTGTGACAGTGTGTGAGTATGGGTGTGACAGTGTGAGTGTAAGTGTGGGTGTGTGAGAGTGTGAGAATGTGAGGATGCGTGTGTGACAGTGTACCTGGTATTTATCACGTTATGGGGACCAAATGTCCCCACAAGGATAGTAATACCAGTAAATTTTGACCTTGTGGGGACATGTTTTAGGTCCCCATGAGGAAACAGGCTTATAAATCATGCACAATGAGTTTTTTTGAGGAAGTAAAAGTGTGCTCAATCTCCTGTGAGGGCTAGGTTTAGGTGTAGGGTAGGTGTAGGGCCACAGAAAATACGGTTTGTACAGTATGAAAACCATTACGCCTATGGAATGTCCCCATAAAACATGTAAACACAATGTGTGTGTGTGTGTGTGTGTGTGTGTGTGTGTATGTGAGGATGTGTGTATGAGAGTGAGTCTGTGTGTGTTGTTGTTTTTTTTTTACCTTTGCACAAACTCTAGCATTGCTCCTTGGTCTCCTGGGTATGAAATGTTGAAGCAGTAGTACGAGGCAAACATCAGCTTCAGAGCATCACTGAAGATGGTGATGTGGCTGTTTACTACGACTTGGTCCACAGAAAACATAAAGTTCTCTGCTGTCAAGGGGGAACTTCCTGTTGTTATACATTAGAAAAAGAAGGGATCAGTAACACTGTGACAAACTTAAATTCCTGCAATATTAAATGGTTTTCCATACCACACACAACTATGCAGGGTGTACATGGAAGATTTGCACAGTCTACTTCAGAGGACAAGGTTGTCTGATCCACTTTATGGAACATCTGGACTTCTCTCTCACTGAAGTAGCTAAGAACTAGCTGAAGAAACCCAGCAGCACTGACATCATCCACATTCTTGCTTGATTTTTCCATTTCCCTGAAGATGGTCTGCATGTTCGCTGTCTTGTCACTACATTTGAAGTATGAAACAACCCTAGCACACTTACTTGCTATAGCTTTGTCATCAATGTCTATCCCTGTTAGCTCTTTAAAGTGAGTCATCATGCCAGCTGTTTCAAATAAATATGGCCATTCATGCATCAAATCAGAGGTGTCAACACCATTAATGATGTCTTTTCTCTGGGTGAAGAAGGTGGCCCTCATCATATTCTCAACAGTGTTGGTGTCCTGGCACCTTTCTCTGTTCATTTTTTTCCATTTCCTCCTGTACATGTTTCTGGGTGTCAGGCGTTTCATTAGCTGGTAGCTGCACCGGTTGCCAGTTTTTACACCCATAGCTGTCTAGTCTCTTCTTTCTACGCAAAGTATCTTCTTCTTCACTGTGGCCAGCTGCTCGTCTCTTTAAAGAAACTGATGTGGTTCCTCTCCTCACATTATCCACTCTGTTAATCAGCTGTTTGATGACTGAATCATACCCACTCCCTACAACTTCACCTTCAATGACATCTTTGAATGCCCCAGGATATGCTGTGGCCATCTTTCGTGCAATCTCACTGATGTGCTTCTTCCCAGGTGTTGGACATAATGTTAATATTTCACTCACTATCAGTCTTATAATTTCAAGTCTCTCACTTTTTTTTGGCCGCTTCCCCGTTTCCAGTTTTCTGATGATCTCAGATGGGAACTTCTTCCAAGGTATTTGAAAATGATAATGCCAGCTGTTGTCAGGCAGTTGAGGTGTGCCACTCACACTTGAACTAGATGTTGACACTGAGCTTGAAGTTGCTGAGCTGTAAGTACCTAAAGAGTTACAGAAGTACACACAGAACATGGGCTGTTATAAAATGATGCAATATGCACTATAAAGTTATCTATTCCACACACTGTAAAATTTGGTTTGTTGCTTAATGTTTTAATCTATCAAAGCATACAGTACACAAGGACATGTCTGAGAGGTTGGGTATAACATATGAAATGTTTACCCTACAATTCTTTACGTAAAAATCGTTGCAGTTAATATATTCGGAAACATTCAACAAAACATGAATACTAGAACCAATCTAAAATAGAGCTAAATGTCCCTTTAAATATATTTAGTGCACCATGTACGCACCAGAAAAGGGGGCTTGATCAGGACTTTCACAGGCTTTATTTGAGGACAGTTGGCTGCTTGAAAAGCTACCAGACACATCACTTTGACCTTGAGGATTTTAAATTAAACAAGGGTAAGTAATTACTAAAAGAATTTAAAAGGATAGTTCACCCAAAAAATAAAATTCTTATGATTTACTCACCCTCATGTTGGTTCCAAATTGTATAAATGAAGATATTTGGGAAAATGTTTATACCCAAACAACCATCAGCTTCCATAGTTTTTTTTTTCTGTTTAATTCTTTCATACATCTTCCTCTATGTTCAGCAGAACAAATAAATTTATACAGGTTTGGAACAACTTAAGGGTCAGTAAATTATGAAAAATGTATTTTAGGGTAAACTATCCCTTTAAATTTTAAGTTGAACAAACTTTTTAAATTGAAAATTGCGTTATAGACAACCTTAAACACATACTTGGTGATTTGAAGCATGCCAGGAGTTTCCTTGCTTCCACTGGCTTAAGGATATGAAGAAGGTCTCTCTCCTCGATATAGTTCATGTCCTCACAATCCTGGACTCCTAATTCCTTCAGTGCCTCCAGCAAAGGCTCAAGTTGGCTCATTTTTGGAAGAGCTGATTTAATTAAAGAGGCAAGGGCACTCCCTCCATCCATGTCACTTAAGAAACAAACAACTAGTCCAAATTGCATTTCCCAAAGGCAGCATAACCCTAAGTTGATCATAGAAATGTTGCCACCAAGGGTCTCTATGATCAACTTAGACTTGTGATGCTTTTGGAAAACACAAGCAAGGTTTCTCAGCTTACTTTATGCATAACTCAAATAATATGCAAATAGAAAAAGCTGCAGTGTTGCCAGTAAGTTACTGTAAAAACCCTTTGAAATGTCTAACAGTTTACTGCATGCTCTGCCTTGCCTCCTTGACTTCATAGAGTCCAAATTCCGGCAAGTAGGACACATCATGAGGAGTAACAATGAAGTCCACATGCTTCTCTTCCTTCACAAGCATGAGCTCAATTTGACTGAATTCAATTGCCTCACTCTGGCTACGACACAGAAAGAACCCCTTTTTATACAGAGTCCCTTTCCACTTCAACTCTGTAGATGCCACAATATTGGGCTCCTTGTTCAAGATTGTTCCTACTGCAGTGCGCACTGCATTGCTGTACAGTTCAAAATGGAAAGGAGTGGAGTTTTTGACCTCCAATAAGGGTGCAAAAAAGGAGCCTGAGTGAAGGTAAGCTTGCAGAAGCTGGTGGTTCCTGGCAAGTGTCTGACAAATGTTTTTGAAATTTTGCGTTCTTCGTGCACATCTTTTAAAGTAGGAATGTTTGCTTTCAAAGCGCATTGTCCATAACCGCATTAGTGGGCCAAATTTCAGGATCAATGCAGGGTAGTGAGTCAGGAAATGATGCTTTGGTTTTAGTTTGTGTGCAGGAAACATTTCTTTCCTTGCCTCTAGATAGTCACGGATCTGCACATTGAGCAGAGCTATCTGAGGTTCTGATATTGTGGGTGCACAAATCAACTCCACTACCTCTTTCAGCTGGACAACAAGTTGCCAAACTGGATCCTCTGTATCTTCGATCTTCTCACCAATTATAACTGGTAGAAGCCTCAGCAAACACCAGTTTTCAGTTGCCTGGCCACCTAATTTTGCACCCTTTTCAGACACTTCAGAGGGTGTAGAATTACTGTCAGACCCTTGGTAGGTAAACTGCCTGATTCTACGATTCAGTTCTGAATATGTGAAAAATCTTTTCACCTTCACAAAGTTCTTGATGTAAATGGCAAGGTCGAATGCCACTACACCCTCAAACAAATCATGGCCAATACAGGTTGGCAGGCCTGGCTGGCAGACATGGAAAAAAGCCAGAGAATTAAAGACTGAGTCAAACTTCAAACCTCTGACTTCTTGTGCATCATCATTCTGCAGCTCTTCAACAGTGTCAATGTAGTCTTGAACCTTGCGGATCGGAGCATGGTGCTCCAAATTGTCCAGGTCACTTCTTGTCACATGACAGTATCTGCAAAAATATCGAGATGTACTAAAGTTTTCGGTGAAACCACCAATATTGTGAGAACCCAAATTATCGCCTGTGATGCAAAAGACTGTTGCCCTCACATTGTTTCCATGTATGTTCAGTCCAATTGTTTCCAGTTCCCTAAGAATACCTTTCCGTGGCCAAATTTTTTGAAATCAGCTTCTCGGCACAACAGCAAAAGCTGCATGTTGTCAATGGTAGATCGGTGGAAAGGATCAAAGTTTGCTAGAGTAAAGTACACCCCAAGCATCTTGTGCTTTTTTTTTTGCAGATCCAAGGGGATTAACCAACTCGAACGCATCCTGATAAAGGATCACTTTTAAAGTAATGCCTGGATCAGAAAATAACGGATTGGATTTGAACACAGATCCATCACACACATCATTGAAAATAAGAGGTGTACTCTCATTCCCAGATGTACAACATTCTTCCCACACAGCAGCATCTTTCAGTAGAGCCGTTAATGTGTCTTTTATGGGAATATACTGGGCATGCCGCTCCTTTCTGTTTTCATCAGTGCCCAAAAAAATGCATTTTGGATGCACATTGGGAAAATTTTCCTCAAAATACTGTTTTCTCTTGTACTCTGTGGAAATATCAGAGCTGCATGACCCATGAATATCCATGTCATCTAGAGTTTTCAAAACATCTTCAATTTCTATCTCAGAGAGTTTCGTTTTTGTTTGAAGAGATGCTTTGAGTTGATTCTTTGTGTACTGCTGACACAATCCACTGAGCTAATTGATCTCTTCCACAATTAACTGCACTGTGGAGGAAGGGATCAGGTGCTTCGCCTGCAACTTCATGTAAAACATGGACAGATTTCTCATGTATACACTTTTCATTTGTGCAGGGTCTAGTATATCCTCCTCAGGTCCATCATCATCTGCCACCTCATCTGAGTGGCTTTCAGCAACAGAGAACTGAGACCCACTAGGAAATGAGGGAAGACAGTATGCACCAGAGTAATGCAAAGCTGTTGAGTATTTGTGCTTTCTAGATAGGTGGGACGTGAAAGATGATTTCACCGAAAATGAGCGATCACAGTTTTTGAAGGGACAATGCACCTCCTCTCTTTTTGAAATGTGAAATTTCAGGTGACCCAAAAGATCTGAAAGGTCAATCAACTGTTCTTGACAGTTAGTAACCTGACATGAAAAGGGTCCCTGCAGAGATTCGCACTGTGACTCAGAAGATAACTGTCGATGATGACGGTAAACATGACTTTTGAATGCATTGTAATTTCTGACGCGTAACTTGCAACCTACTATGCAACATGCAAACAGGTAATGTGCCTCATTTCTGTGTAGCCCTTGATGTTGTATGTAAACTTTTAGAGTTTTCACAGAAAAACCACAGCTATTACAGGTATAATCTGTGAACATCTTTACACATCTTTGTGCAACTCTCACCCTTTTACACTGACCTTGACGTTATACGCTCACAGAACTTGCTCACTGAATCTGCTCACAGAATCTGTAATGAGAAAAAAAAGGCATGTAAATATATGACATGTTGGGAAATCTACAAAAATACAAAGAAATATATTTTGAAATATATTATATCCATAGTACTGAACCCTATCTGTGTCACCTGTGAATCCATGTCAGTGAGTCCCTATCAATAATCCCTACCAGCTTCAATAACAGCAGCGCATCACTGCAGAAAATGCTTTTCTTACTTATATTTTTTGTCTTCTTTCCAACCAAAATATATAAAAATTCTCAAATCAAGAAGGATTTTCTAGATGAGTAAAAATGATTGTCTTGTTAAAAATTTTTTTGCTTGTTCTAATCAACATAATCTGCCAAAGGGGTAAGAAAAATAATCTTGTTTTCTGATTGAAATAAGATTTTTTTGCTTACCCCAGTGGGAGATTATTTTGCTTGTTCTAAGCAAAAACTCACTTAAATTTGACTTGTTTTTTCTAAAAAAAAAAAAAAAGAAAAAAAAGAAAATTTTTACTAATCCTTCTTGATTTAAGGATTTTTACATATTTTGGCTAGTAACAAGACAAAAAATCTAAGTAAGAAAAGCATTTTTGCAGTGTTTAATTTAGAAGGGTAATTAAAACTATCAAGAAACAGAAGTTGTGAAACTTTTTCCCCTAGACTTACATCCAATACCTAACCAGCATATATTTTTTTTTTATTTAAGTCAGCTTACTTCACGAGTTACTGAAACTGCTTAGAATAAGCTGGCAGAAGAAAAATCTGTGCTGACTTATAAATAATGTAATGTAAATGTGCCGACTTGTAAATAAAAAATTGCAGTTGAACAGGGAGTATAAATTTGATTTGTTTGTGTTAAAAACTTGCACTGCAATGTCCTATTTTTCAAAATATATATATGTTTTATAGTTTTATTATATTCTATGTTATTCTTGTATTCTTGTTTATGTGGAAATTATTTTTTTGGCAATGTTGACGTTTTTTAAATTTACAGTCTAATTCTGTAATTTTACAATTTTCAACTGTATTTCAAAAATATGTGAAAAAACTGTAAAATAAAACAGTCAAATTCTGTAAAAAAATGTTTTTCATGTGATTTTACACTGGATATGTAAATTTACTGTCTATTTCTGTAATTTTAAAGTTTTTAACTATATTTCAAAAATACGTGAAAAAATTTCCGTAAAATAACAGTTTTTTTTACAGTGTGTCCCACACAAATGAGGCCACTTTGCCACTACGTCAGCAAACATCCCTCTGTTGTCCAACACCACCTGGACATTGATGGCTGCAAAGCCCTTACGACAAATGAAGGTCTGGTCAAGTGCTGATGGGTTGGTGATGGGGATAAGTGTCCTGTAGACAAGACCTATTACTCGTGAAATACTGGCAATGTCATGGAAGCCTTGATGCACCTCCATCACTTTGTGTCTGGTGGAAGCATCCGGATATAATCAGTGTCGTGACGGAGCAGGATGTTTGTGACTGAGTGAACACATCACCACACCGAGATCTTACTCAGCCCATATCCATCCACAACCACCTCTAGAAAACTCAACACTGAATACAAATGGAGAGACACCAGCAGCTGAACAGTGGTGGCCACTAGTGGAGTGAACTGACAACAGTGATCAGGTTTAACTAAGAGTGATCCAGACCAACCTTACGAAAGTATGATTTACAGAAGATAAACTTAACTAACAATGTTTCAGGAAACACATATTAATGATAAGGTGCAGCTTAAGGTATAATTTAAGAACGACGTAGAGTTAAGAAGGTTTTGGGAAATGCAGCCCAGTTCTATTAAGCAAAAAATATTTTATCCAGTTAAACATTCTGCCTACAATCCCTATTTGTTCCAACTTTATTAACAATCCTTTGTTCCAAAGCATGTCGTAAGCTTTTTCAATATCAAAACATATGTCTACTACCACTTCTTTATCTTCTATTACTTTTTTAAACTCATGTCCATTTGTGATTAAACTCGTTGTATTTCACTGTAATACTAATAAAACCATTAAGATCCTCCACATGTTTCCTGTGAATCTACAACTTGACCCTTAAGTTTTTCATTTACTTGTTCCAGAGTAATTCCCTCAAACTGTAGATGTTTAACGCCTGTTACCTTCTTCTTCTTTTCTTTTTAATAGCGGTTGGCAAAACTTCTTAGAAAATGCATTTCTGCCACCTACTGGACTGGAGCATGATGGATATTACTGACACCATAATAATAATAATAATAATAATAATAATAATAATAACCTAAACCTACTAAATAAAATGCCAATTCGTTTTATGCTTCATTATGTGATGTGATCAAATTATATTTATTATACATGTTGCCTTCAAATAATTAATAATTGCATAATATAATAGACCTTATATTGCACTGCACATTCTTTAGTTTTGACTCAATTGTTATATATTTTTTTTTAATTTCAACAAACTTAATCTTTCTATTAATGACATTATTTTTCTTTCATATGCTCCACTGTCTCTGAAATACCACATTTATTACAATTACCTGATTCATGTTTACCAATAATAAATACTGACTGATTAAGAGCTGTGTGATCAATACAGAGTCTAGATATTATTGTGTCCTCCTTCATACTTCCAAAGTTTTTCCTTCCATTTCCAACTTGTTTTTGAATGTTAACACCTGTTACCTGAGGGAAAGTTCCCACCTATATTCTGTCAACAATTACCCTAGAGTGACCCCTACTGGACACACACATACATGACAATGTAAAGTGAGGACAAAAATGGCTCTTACAGTGTCAAATGATAAAACATGTGACCATAAATGCAATATGAAAATATTAAATACATATCTGTATAAACACATATCTGAAAACCAAAAAAGATGTTTGTGAATTGTGAATTTATATTTCTGCATTTTGTATTTTACAAAAAAATATAAATAAAAAAAAAGTCACTGCATGATGTATGTGAATTCATATATTTTCATAAGTAAGGATTTGTCTATAAACTGAAATCAGTGAATTAATAATAATAATAATAATAATAATAATAATAAAAACATTAAGATACATCTGTAAATATGTTGTATGATAATTAACAGACATGTCACACCATCAGTTAAAATCAACTATTACAACATGTAAAAAGTCTTAAAAAGTTTAATGTAACGATCAGATGAATCAAGTTTAGAAAATGGCCAGATATTATATGTATAATCAAATATCCTTGAAAGCTGCAGCAAATATTCATAACATCATTGAGATGAAGATGTAATTTGGCCTTTTATTAGTAGAGAGTATTTTATTCACTATTTCCTCTCAGTGCTGTAAGTTCTTCCTCCCTGCAAAATAATTCAACAAAATCATTTACTGAGCTCTCATGACTAAAGACTTTGTTCCAGATCAATGTGAATCATCTCAAAAACTCACCAGCTCTTCTTGCACAGATGATCTGAAGAAGAATCACAGTAGGAGCAGCAAACACTGCAAACTCAACAATAATCACACTCACTGCAGGAAAGATGAGAGACACAATCAAGAGAAAAAACTGACTCTATCTGTGAAAATATAAAGGAAATCAAAGGTATAAAACAACGAACAGTGCAAAGACGTGTCGTACCTCTGATAAATGATCCAACAGTCCAACTGTCTTCAGTTTGTGCTGGATCTGTGATAATAGACATATAAACCAAAACATCATCATCATCATCATCATCATCATCACATCATACTTGAGCTTCACATCACAGAAATGATAAATGAACTTGTGCTGCTTCATGAGTTCATCATCTATTATCATGTTATTTCAATCTCAAGGTGTCAGGAGGAAACTGATTGTTGCCATTTACCAAAAATTAATCAAATGACACTTTACAATAATCTTTATGTCCAATGTGATCTCTTTCTCATTTATAGATATTTGTGTGTAAAGTTTGACATTTTGTGACAAGTGACAAAACAAGTGTAAATCAGTGAACAAACAGTGCAAAGACGTGTTGTACCTCTGAATATTAATCCAGTCGTCTCAGAGTTTGATCTGCTGACTGGAATCAGTGTTGAAGTGACTGGAGCTGCAGAAGATGAACATTCAGATCATAATACTGTAGGACAACAACATCATATTTACATACTTGATCATTACATGACACACAGTTTGTGTTTCATCATCAGTGTTTCAGTGGCAGTTGATGTGAAGAGACGTGTTACTGTATAATGTCTTCTTTATATGAGACTGAAACCATAAACCTTCAGCTTGTCCTGAATTAATGACATTATTGATTATTATAATTACTCCTACATGGGTCATGCTAGGTTATTCTGATTTATGAAATAGTAGAGTCTATTAGGGCCTGTATGACCCATGTAGGATTTTTAAGTATTTTTATGCATTATATATCTTTGATCACTACTATTTCACAATGACAAACTGAAGAGTAGAGTTTTCTAAATCATGTGTGTGATATAATGGTCAAAATATTAATAATGGGCTATTGAAAAAGACTTTATCATACTTTATCGAGACTCTGTTGTTTGGAAAATGGTTCCCATAAATATATACGAAAGAGAAACTGTACACATATATTTCAAAGAAAATGTGAAGATATTCTTATAAATATGTAGATGTATATTTTAAGTGCTGCTACTGCTGAGATGTAGTGTGTTTTTCTTTTCTTTTTGTCTTTTTATCTATTACACAACTGTTTGTTTTGGATTGAGTTGTGGAGCCCAGGAAGACGAGCAAACACTTTGTAGAAGCAAACTGGATCCAAATAAACAATAAAACACATCATTACATTAACACATATCACATTTGATTCATACAGTGAAGACTATGCAGTGTTTTAGTTTTACTCAATATATAATTACATATACAATGTCTGTCTCATTTCTTACTACACATTAAAAAAATATTAAAAAACACTTGAAATTAAATGTTTATTTATTTTTAATTTTGCTCCATTGTGTTGGTAATTTGCTTCTTTGTTATAATTTTTAATTACAATAATAAAAATGTTGTCAGAGGCTGTTTACACTAACTCCACCCAACAACATGTGATTGGGATTGACAACATTACAAAAGACAGTTATTAATCAACAAGTGTCAATGACACAGATGGTAAAGTGTATGTGATGCTTCTTTTGACGCGATCAACCAGGGTTCGATTTCACCTTTTGGCAAACTTTTTTTCTCTCTTTTCAAATTTTATATCACATCAGAAAAGCATTATTTTTTTAATAAAAATTAAGGAAATAATAAAAAAGTTGAAAATAAAGTATCGGGTAGGGTTAGAATAGGTGTAGGGAAGGCTTTATTTTCCCAATACGGTGGTGTCCATTTAATAATCTGAATTAAAATTAAATTGTACACTTTATAAGTTATTACTGCATACTGTTTTATAATGTACTACAATACTGAGGTGCAGATATTGCCACTATTTGCAATAAGTAGAATAAACAGAAACTCCTGCTATTTTAACATAGTGCAAATACAATCTATAGCTATTTAAACTTAGTGTAAATTACATCTAATTGATGTTCACACTTAGTGTAAATATCTGCTGCCTGAAAGAAAATGGGAGTGTCTATTTAAACTAAATGCAAATAGCCCTTTTTATTTATTTATTTATTTATTATTATTATTTTTTTTTTTTTGGAAAAAGCTATTTACACTAAATAAACTAATTATAATATAAATATCAGAAAATCCTGTTATTTGCACTTAGTGAAAATAGCCACTGCCCCCAAAAAAAAAAAAAAAAAAAAAAAAAAAAAAAAAACTATATGAGAGTGTATATCACTATTAAAATAAAATCCCTATACCGAAATATGATTTCACACCCAGAAAACTGTTAGTTTGTAGTTGGCTGGGTAAATATTAGACAGAACACATGCTGGGTTACTTTGACTCTTCTATCTAGTTAGCTATTGCTTAATTACCATTAAAAACAAACAAACAAACAAACAAACAAAAAAATTAACAGGGGCTGGAAATTAAAAATCAAACACAAAATTACTAGAGACCACAACAATAATCAAAAGGTGAACATTTAATAATAAGGACAATAACACCCATGGACAAAAATATAAGACAAATTGAATTTATTTGGGTGAATACAGTATAGATTACAATATTACATACATTCAGTTCGGTTAATGAGAATTTTAGAAAAAAAAAAAGATTTAATTCAATGTAACAATTAAACATTTTAATTCAAGTGTGTTCAACTGTTCTCTGTAATCTGAGTCGTGATGGGCTGCTGTTCACCGGGGGAACTGTGAATGTCAGGCCGTCGCCTCATGTTTGACTCATAGTTGAAAGATGTTGTGACTGACTCCATAACCTGCCATAAACAAACAGTACTGACATTAGAGAACATACTTTAACAACAAAATAAATTTTATTCAGTGTTATAATGAATAAAATTATTTTATATTATGCAAGAAAAATTACATTTCCATCATGTGAAACTCATTCAACAGACTGAAATCTCATTCTTGTATGTTGTGTTGCATACAATAATATCATTTACAGCACAGTAAAGAGTTTATAAATTAAATAAAATGTTTACAAACCTTTATTTCTCTGAAGAAGTGCACCAATCAGGCGGCGATGAGAACCGCTCTCTCCTGTAGAGGATGAAAAAAGCCTGTGCTCTGACCGTAACTCAACAGCTGAAGTAAGTCTGTGTTGGGTTGTTTCGTTGGAGGGAGGGGGAGGGGTGTATAGTTTCGGCGGTCAGTGAGATTGACCAAGACACTAATGACTGTAACACAAAAACTACCCAAAACTGGAAAAAACAACAACCCAGCATATCAACCAACAGATTCAACCCAGCGTTTGGGTGGAAAAAATAACCCAGCATATTAAGATTGTACAATCCATAATTAAGATGTCAGAAGTAGAGAAACTTAAGAACATTGGACAAAGACTCTGAAGATTAAAAAAAAAAAATGTATAGATTTGTTTTACCAGACAATGTTATAATTAAAATGAAATATTTAGTTTTAGTAGGATTTTTTTCAGACTGATGCTCTTTGTATACAGTTTACAATCACAAAACCAGCTAATCATACTGACTTCAGTTAAAATATGCACCTAACAGATCATATGCAGTGAACAAATAAAACACTGTTTATCATTGCATTAACATCAGCACTTCCATGTTCACTGCATTAAACAACAAACACCATCGTCATCATCTACAACCAAACCACGAGCTCCACCCTTCAGCACAATGAAAACCACAAAACTTCAACAACACAAACTCCTCAAAACACCAGAAACAACATTTGAACATTAAACACAAACAGATTTACCTTTAGTCAAAATGCATAATATAACACTTAATATTCATCACTTTATTTCAACTCTTTCGATTTTACTTAAGTGATTATGTGCATTTGTTAAATAACACAGACAAGAGAGGATTCAGTAAAACTGACAACAGTAAAAAATTATTATTATATATATATATATTTTTTTTTTTTTTGACTGTACCTCGTGTAGAAGTTACTGCTGTTGTTGTAGTTGATTTTGTGATGTGGACTGGAATCACTGCTGTCGTTGTTTTATCTTGAGCTGTAAAGGATGAATGTTAGTTCAGATTATATTTTAACTTTGATGATCACATTATATAAAATGTTAGTTTTTGCTGTTAAGTTTCAATTTCTTCATTATTTACAGCAGCACTTCTTGGACAGTTAAACTTGATTTGAGTTTCTCTTCTGTCAGACTGAAAGAAGCTTTTGTTCCTTCATTTGTTCTGCTTCAATTATACTAATAGTCCTTAGTGTTACTGACATTATGACTTAAAATGATTGATGAGATTGTTTTCTCACCTGAACTCTTGACAGTATGTGTGACTGAGGTCTTGACTTGATTTCTGTCAGTAACTTCACATCTCCACTCTCTGTTGTCATCTTCATTCAGGAGTGTTGTATTCAGAGTGATGATACAGTGTCCTGGAGCTGATATCTGATATTTGGAGTCTGATATTGTCAGATTAACACCAGCCTGATTCACCCAGAACAGCTGAATTCCCTCAGAACGGATCCAATCATCACAAGAGACTCCAGCAAATGAAAACAACTGACAGTAGAGAGTCACAGAGCTGCCTGCACTGATCTCAGTCTGTGAGGATGATGAAGAGACTGAAACACAAAATAACACACAAATCACACACTTTTCAATCATCATGAGAGTTTAAATGAAGAATTTGCACTTTTTTAAATCGACCACATATTTGTAAAATTACCATGAAGAACATGCAGATAAACATATGTATCATTTCTTTGTTTTTGTCCATTCACTGTCCATTGTTGGCAGATGTAAGATCCATGATCTTCTTTTATGATGTTGTTGATGTTCAGAGAGCAGTCAGACCCTAGACTCAGTCTCTCATGTCTCTCGATGTTGTTCTTCTTTATCCCTAAACAAATCAGTTCAACTGCTGCTAAATGCCTTTCATAGTTCCATGTAGTTGATTTGCAGTCATGAAGATCATTATTACAGGGCAGACGGACATTTTCACCAGAACTGATGAACACATGAGTCTCATTCACTCCACTGGTACCTGAAACACAAGTATGTTTGATATTTTAATAATAATAATAAAAAAATAATAAAAACAAAACAAAACATACCAGCATAAAAACGACACGATTAAAAACAAAATAAACTTTTTTTTTCTTTATCAGAGAGCTGTTGAAATCACAAACACACTCTTAATATGAAAATAATTCAGCATCAGATGTTTGAGTGTGAATCTGTCTAGTTTTAGTGCATCAGTAATAATCCAGTATGTTCTTTATGTAACACAAGAATAAACTGATCATGTTGAAATGAACTCTTTCCCAGACTAATTAAACTAAATGTCTTGTAGAGAAAACAGAGATTTGTTTACCTGTGAGAAGTGAAGAGAGAATGATCAGTCCCAGCAGACACAAATGACACTTATCAGCCATTTTCTCTTTCTGTCAGTCTTCCTCTTCATTATATGCTCACAACTCTTTCTTTAAATACTATCAGCTCTTCCTGTGTTTGTTCACTTCCTCTGATCTGATTGGCTGAGTGTTTATTTGACAGACACTATATCACTGCATGATGGACGAGTGTTGAATCAGCATCATATTCTGACTGATCTTCACACTGTTACTGCTGATATTTGCTCTGAATCTCACCTGAACCACGACACTCATGATTGCTGTTTTCAAAGGTGCATTTACACAAAAAAGAAAATTAAATCACAAGGAATATAAGTAGTTTGTTGTATTTCTGCAAATGTTTATGAGTGATTATGAAATCACCATTTAGTCAAACAAACTCTGTCTTTATGAAGTTTTAGAGTGATCTTTTGCATCTATTTCAAAGTCAAAGGTTTCTTATAATGCTGAAATGGTTAATTTGTCATTCTTCACTTTTGTAACTACAATATCATATTAATTATAGCAGTTGTCGTGTTTCAGAGCAGTGATCTCACTGTTGAGTTTAACCGCAGTAGAGGAGAGATCATCTCTGAACCCAGAATAAACTGAAGGTTTGTGAAATGACACTTCCTCTTTTCTCTTCAAATGAGCTGCTAACAATGACATTACTTCAGCCTGTTTAAGAAACATAAATTAAACCTAGTTTTAACTCAATTAACCAAACAAAGTAGTTACTAACATTAATTTGAATTGTATTACATTTTATTTTAATTCCATAAGACCTTTAAAGAAACAAAGAGTCATCTGTTAGTTGGTTGCATGATTTAACTAGTGATGTCAAATTAACATATTAATTTAATAAGTTAGTTATGAAAATGATTAACACATTTAACCTGTATAGGTCATCTTATATATTCATACAGTTGATTGGTGATGAACATGATGCAGGAGAACAACTCACTGTGTGATGGAGCCTATAGAATGCAGTTATATGACCCTACAATTAAAATTAAAAAAATACTGAGATATCAGATTATCTTCTATGCTCCATGGTTTATTTCAGGCCTTTGTAGCCTAGAATTTCTTAGACATAAACTTTTATGTTAATCAAGTAAAATATATGCTTCTGCTTTTTCTTTAATGAGCTGCTGAATGACATTAAACTCCATCTTTTCTGTTAACAATGGCAGAATTTCAGATAGATAGACAGGTAGATAGATATCGATCGCCTAAAGCAGATCAAAGTGCTGCTGAATGTTTGTGAATGTTTGTCAGTCGAGTGTGAACAGAAGCACATGATGTCACAGTGGGTGGAGTCACTGCGGTTTCACTCACTGAGTGACAGAAATACTGAGTGACATCATTAGAGTTCAGCTTGAATGCTGTGAAATCACTAGAAACATGTTTAAAAGAGGAAAGAGCTGTTGTGTGACTGACTGCACAAATACACAAGAAACTAGATCAGTCCTTTACCAACAGCTACAGAAAAGCAAACAGTGAAACATGTCTGTCATCAATTATTCCTTAAGCAGTGTTTCAGAGCTGTGATCTCACTGTTGAGGTTTGGAAACATGTGAGACTCAGTTTAACTGCAGTAGAGCAGAGATCATCTCTGAACCCAGATTAGACTGACGGGTGTGAAATGACATCTCCTCTTTTTTTCTGTAAGTGAGCTGCTGTGTGTCATTAAACTCCCTTCAGCAGACACAAATGACACTTATCAGCCATTTTCTCTTTCTGTCAGTCTTCCTCTTCATTATATGCTCACAACTCTTTCTTTAAATACTATCAGCTCTTCCTGTGTTTGTTCATTTCCTCTGATCTGATTGGCTGAGTGTTTATTTGACTGACACTATATCACTGCATGATGGACGAGTGTTGAATCAGCATCATATTCTGACTGATCTTCTTTCCTGTGTTCAGACAGACAGTCTCATAAAGAGCAGCATGAGTGTCCAGATTCACACCCATCAGTCTAATGTGGGTTCAGAGATGATCACAGTAACATGTTTCCAAACCTCAACAGTGAGATCACAGCTCTGGAAATACTACAGGAAACATGTAATGTCACACGAAGTGTGAGACAAAACCAGACAAAAGTTTACACAAAGAGTTTGAATACAACACACAAACTAACAAATGTCAAGTCACACTTTATTTATTTAGTGCATTACAGATATAAACAGGTAAATAATGATTTAGTGATGCCAAGATTTGTCATAACACAACTTTTTCATAACAACCTCCGTTCAAATAGATCCACAACTAAAAATGATTATGTTTGTTAGGCCAGTAGTTGATGTTTGAAAACATACTATGTATGCACACAATGTTGTTTTCACAATTTGTTCTATTTATTCATATATATATATATATATATATATATATATATATATATATATATATATTTTTTGTTCACAGAAACATCAGCCTTGTTTTCAAAAAATTTGCACTTTGAAACTTTTTTCACTGTTGTGTAAAATGAACGACCAAAAAAATGCATGAACGTTTATTTAATTATTTATTTAAATTGAAAGTGGTGTCATGTGAACGCCGCCCGGATGTGTGAGAATTCACACCCATCAAACGTTTGTGCTGGTTTGGTGTTTAAGATATTAAACATTATTTTTTTGACCGTGTGACGTCACTCTCCACCCCATGTCGTCCAAATCAAACCGGTGCCGTTCGTTTGTACTGGATTTGTGCCGTTAAAACAAACCTGGTATCTCCGAGCCCTTCTTAAATATAATGGGTAAAATATTTGTTTGGGACTGTAACGTAACTCTCCACCCCATATCGTCGAAATCACTCCGAAAGGTGCCATTCGTTTGTGCTCGATTTGTGCAGGTTTGTGCCGCTAAAATAAACATTGTATCTGTAGTGAAGTATTAAGTCGTTATGAGTTTGAGCAGTGAGCAGTTGTTGTTGCCCTAGTCGGTCCCAGTGCGTGTTGTAAAACGACATCTGTACAATAAAGAAACTTCAAGTACATTCCTCTGCCTCCACATTCTGCTGCCTCACAGAATATTACATAAGTGGCGACGAGGAGTTAATGAGTCGTGTGTCGGAGGAAATAAATTGATGTGAGCGCTGGATGAATGCTGTTGTGCAAGTGTAAACAGACCACTCGTAAGGAGAGTAAATCAGCAATTATCAAGAAAAAATGTCTATGCTGGTAGGGATGGTGAGTCCTTTTGATAGTGCATCACAGTTATGGGACGAATATGTCAAAATGCTCGAGTATTTTTTCCAAGCCAATGGAATTGAGGGAGGTGATAAAAAGAAAGCGGTGCTGTTAAGTGGAATTGGGGCGTCCACATATAGTTTATTAAGAAGCTTGCTCTGCCCTGCAAAGCCAGGTGACAAATCCTATGAGGAACTGGTGACTGTTCTAAAGACTCATTACAATCCTAAGCCAAGTGAATTCGTGCAAAGATTTAAGTTTAATTCACGCACACGGAAAGATGGTGAGACGGTTGCTGATTATGTGGCAGAATTGAAAAAGTTAGCACAGCACTGTGAGTACGGGGCCACACTTCCACAAATGCTGTGGGACAGACTCGTCTGTGGAGTTAACGACGACCGAATGCAGAGACGGCTGCTGTCAGAAGTGAATTTAACATTTGAGAAGGCACTTACAATCTGCCAAGCAATGGAGTCTGTAAATAAGAATGTGAGAGATTTGCAAGGATTGTTAATGGAGGAGACAGGGCAAACTATGAAGTCATTTAGAGGATCAACGGCAGTGCATAGAGTGTACTCAGCTGAGAAAAAGGGACGACAAAGAGACACAGTGTGTTACAGATGTAAAGGACAACATGCACCGGAGGAATGTAAGTTTCTGAATAAGCTTTGCCATAAATGTGGAAAGCGTGGACACATAAAACGAGTGTGCAGGGCAAAACAAGCTGCTGCGGGTGGCCAAAAGACTCCATTCAAAGGACAAAAAGGAGAGAAAAAAGAGAAAGGTAGGAGGACTTATCTCGTTAGAGAGGAGGAAAGTAACGAGAGGGAGGACACCGGTGATATTAACACAATATACAGCGTGTTACAAGTCCAGCCAAAGGTGGCCCCTATTACGCAGAAGGTGAAGGTGAATGGCATGGAAGTAGATTTTGAAGTTGACACAGGTTGTGGAGTGACAATTATCAGCAGAGAGCAATATTCTAAGTTGTGAATTGAGTTGAAGAAAACAGACATGTCAGAATGGACACCCTGCACTTTGAAATTAAAGACCTATACAGGGGAAAAGATGGAAGTGCTGGGTCAAGCAACAGTAACAGTGGATATCCAGAATGTAAAAAAGCAAATGACAATGGTCGTGGTAGATGGAGGGGGGCCTAACTTGTTGGGGCGAGGCTGGCTAAAAGACTTTGGGCTGTTGCCACAGCTGGTGAATCAAGTAACAGCAGTGCCCTCATAGAAGTTAGTAGATGTGTTAGACAGACATGCAGAGGTGTTTAAAGAAGAGCTGGGACAGCTTAAAGGCACCACAGCTAAAATTCATGTCAACCCCGAGGCCCAACCTCGATTCTGTAAGCCCAGACGAATTCCCATTGCTGTCAAGCCCTTGGTGGAGGCTGAGCTCCAGAGACTGGTTGAGGAGAAAATCATTGAACCAGTGCAGTTTGCGGAGTGGGCAGCCCCTATAGTGCCTGTTAAAAAAACAGATGGCTCCATTCGGATTTGTGGAGATTACAAACTCACAGTGAACAGAGCATCCAGCGTGGAACAATATCCCATTCCAAAAGTGGAAGATTTGTTTCCTCAGTTAGCTGGAGGCCAGAAATCTTCCAAACTGGACATGAGCCATGCGTATCAGCAAATTATGCTGGATGAGAATGCCAAGAAATATGTCACTGTTAACACACACAAGTGTGACTCCCTTTTTTTGGTGGCGTCAAGTCCAGCCATTTTCCAACGCACCATGGAGGGAATTCTCCAAAACATGAGGCATGTCACAGTGTACCTGGATGACATATTAGTCACTGGAGCAAATGATGAGGAGCACCTTAAGAATCTGACGGAGGTTCTGAGGAGACTAAAAACAAGCGGATTAAGACTGAAAAGGAGCAAATGTGAGTTTCTGGGAGAGGAAGTGATATTCCTGGGCCACCAAATCAGTGCTGCAGGCGTGCAGCCTATGGCAGAAAAGGTGCAAGCGATTCAAGAAGCCCCCACTCCGCAGACGGTGAGTGAACTGAGGGCTTATTTGGGCTTATTGAAATATTATCACAAGTTTCTGCCCAGTCTATCCACAGTGCTGGCACCATTGCACAGTTTGTTGAAGAAGGAAACAAAGTGGATGTGGGGCCGTGAGCAGGAAAAAGCTTTTGTAAAGTCAAAAGAACTTCTCCAGTCATCTGCTATATTAGTGCACTACGATCCTACCAAACCTCTCTTCTTGGCTTGTGATGCTTCCCCATATGGGGTGGGGGCCGTTCTGTCTCACAGGATGGAAGATGGGACAGACAGACCGATAGGATTTGTATCAAGAATGTTAAATGCAGCAGAGAAGAATTATTCTCAACTGGATAAGGAGGGTCTGGGTGTCATTTTCGGGGTGAAGTAGTTCCATACGTATGTGTTTGGCAGACCATTTACCATTGTGACTGATCACAAGCCCCTGATTGCACTGTTCAATGAACTCAGAGAAGTGCCACAGATGGCTTCTCCACATATTCAAAGATTGGCAGTGACTTTGGGGGGGGTATGAGTACACTATTGTGTATCGAGCAGGCCATGAGCATCAAAATGCTGATGGACTGAGCTGACTGCCACTATCAGAAAAAGGAGTGGAGACCCCAGCGGAGGAGGAGAGAGTGTTACTGTTGGACGAGAATGATGTGTCACTGATAAAAGCAGAGCAAGTGGAAAAATGGACTGATAAAGATCCTGTATTGGCACGAGTAAGAGAGTATGTGCTTAGAGGATGGCCCAAGAGATTGGAAGATCCAGCCTTTGGAGTATATCTGAAAAAACAGGATGAACTCAGTGTACAGGGAGGCTGTGTATTGTGGGGTGCACGTGTGGTGATTCCCCCCCAAGGCCAGGCAGCCATACTCAGACAGTTACACAGTGGCCATCCAGGCATAACCAGAATGAAGGGGTTGGCACGGAGCTATGTGTGGTGGCTCCAAATGGATGTTGCTGTGGAAGGATTGGTAAAAGCGTGTGCCAGATGTCAGGAGAGCAGGAATACCCCTCCTTGTGCACCCTTACACCCTTGGGAAATTCCAAAGCTGCCATGGAGAAGGATCCATACTGATTATGCAGGGCTGTGGCAAGGAAAAATGTTCTTGATTCTGGTGGATGCATACTCTAAATGGATAGAGGCATTCCCGTTGAATAGTGCCACATCTGCTGTTACCATCCAGTGCCTGAGACAAAGTTTCAGCCAGCATGGTTTACCAGAGATAGTCGTGTTCGACAACGGCAGTTGCTTCACCAGTAAGGAGTTTCATGAATTCATGAGCCGCAACGGCATCAAGCACATAACCACGGCACCATACCATGCAGCTTCTAATGGACTGGCTGAAAGGGATGTGCAAACATTCAAAAGTCTGATGAAAAAGACCACAGGAGGTTCCATTGAGGCCAGGATAGCAAGAGAGTTGTTCAGTTATTGAATTACACCGCAGTCAACTACTGGAAAATCACCAGCAGAGTTGTTGTGTGGTCGCAAACTGAGGTCTACCCTGGATTTCATTCACCCTGACTTCAAGAGTCAAGTGCAAGACAAGCAATTGAAGCAAAAGTGGTATCATGACCAGCATGCCAAAGAGAGACATTTGAGTTAGGGCTGGGCGATTTTGCCTAAAAAAAAAATCTTCGATTTTTTAAAGAAAAATTCGAGTTTCGATTCGATTTTCGATTTTTTTTTTCAATGCACTTAAAAAATGACTGCAGACATCAGATATAGTGTCAAAAGTGCAACTTTATTGCTATGATTGTCCTCAAGAGTTAAAATGCGTAGAATCCCAAAACAAAAAGTAAATGAGGCTCTGTCATTCAACAATTTCAAGCTTTAACCCAGGTTTAAGCAAAAGTGCAACAACTTCACAGTAGCTTAAATTTTCTGTTCAAGAAATCAGATAATTACAAATTTTGTAACATATAACATTACAATTAAAAAAATAAACTCTTCTCAGTATAGTGTAAATATAAAAAATGAAACATGCCTGTGGCAGACATATAGCCTGCTCAAAGAGTAAACAATTGTAAACTTTTATCTAGAACAACAAAACACGTGCTTGTTAGATCTCTGAAACATTATGCTCATTCTAAACATTTTTTGCAAGAAAGATGAGCCTGTCCACAACCTCTGGCTTAAGGCAGGCCCGGTTGCAGGTAACTATTCCCCCACCCACACTAAATACCCTCTCTGAGGGGGCACTAGTGGCTGGAATAGAAAGATATTTTTTAGCCAGTAAGCTTAGCCTTGGAAAGTTGGGCTGATGCAGCTTCCACCATTCGAGAGGATCTGTGTCTGGCTCTATGTCTGGAATAAGGAAATACGTCGCAAGCTCAGTCTCAATTTTTGTTTTCTCAGATTGTGGGTGTGGCGTGGTGGATGGTGCACTGTTTTTAAAGAAGGCACCCAGAGTCATTTTCTTTTTTGGTGGGGTGTTCTCTTGAACAGCTGAGGGACCAGCTTCCTCTGTGGTAGAGTTGCAGAAAGCAGAGATCTCAGACACCGCTCTTTTTTTGACAACTTCCAGTTTGCTAGCATCAATGTAGGTTGTACGGAACCTCGGGTCTAAAAGTGTGGCCATGTCCAAAAGTTCCTCTTTCTCCAAATCACAGTATTTACTTTCGAGGTAACGCATGATGTTAGCTTTGATTGTTTTTGTTAGCTCCAAATCTTCCTCCTCTGGCAGGAGGAGACTTGTTTTAAACAAATGCAGCACTGGTTTGATGCATGACACACTGACATATGATTCCCCTGACAGTGCATCAGTGAAGTCCTGGAGAGGTTTCACTGCTTTGTTGGTGGCTTCTAATACTTCCAAATCTTGCCACGTGGGAACAAGATGACGCGTTTTCTTGTCCGCACCCAGGACACGAGTTATTGCCTTCTCTTGCTCAAGAAAGCGCTCAATCATCTTTTGACGAGACCCCCAACGTGTTGGGGATTCTGAGATCAAAAGATGCTGGGGAAGTCCAAGCTCAGCCTGCACCTCTGTCATGTCTCGCCTTTTTTTCCAGCTGTAGGAGAAGGCTGATACAGATTTTTTGCAGACCCCTATGGCCCGATCGATCCTTGGATCCTTCACACCATTCTCTGTAATAAATGTGAAAAGATATTTAGTATATTTTTTGTCACTCCAAACTATATATTTGATTACGTGAGTTTTCAAAATTGTTTTGTAATTTTATCACAATTTTAATAGCTGTAACACAGTTTAATACATAATGTATAATGAATGCAGATTAAGGAAACGTCAGGTTTATTTATGTAACCCATTCTATGTGTGTAAACCAGTTGAAATGTATATAATGTTCTGGCTATTAAATTATGAGCAAACAGTTCTTTACAATGTGCAAGTATGTGCACCTATTTATTCTTACACCAACTCTTACCTATAGCGTTGTGGAGTCTGTGGCCAAAACACTGCAAGCTGGGCCAGTTGTTGTCCTTAAGGGCTTTTATGATGTTGGTGCCACTATCAGTTGTCATGCAGACGAGTCGTTCCTCCGAAAGTCCCCAGGAGCTGAGAGCGTCTTTTAAGCCATGGGCAATTATTTCACCAGTGTGGTTGTCGGGGAAATACGCTGTCTGAAGGCAGATGCTGCGCAGAGTCCAATTAGTGTTGATGTAGTGAACCGTGAGACTCAGATATGGCTGCATTGTCCGGCTGGACCAGAGGTCCGTTGTGGCTGAGTAAAACTGCATCTCCTCCAGCTCACTGCGGATCTTTTCCCGAGTTGTATTGTACAGGTGAGGCAGCGCTACATCGGCGAAATACTTGCGACTGGGAACAACGTACCTCGCATCTAATACTTTCAGCATGTGATTAAAGCCTCGCTTTTCTACAGAATAAATTGGCAGCATGTCTGTGGCAATATAAAACGTGATCGCCTCTGTAATCGCTTTCCATCGCGCTCCGTTCTTATCATAAGGCACACAGTTTGTAAAGCTCTCAGGAAGTGTAGTTTGCTTTTTAGCAGGTGTGCTAGAGGAGCCGTTTTCGCTACGGAGCAGGTTGCACTTCTCCCATTCTTCGGGATGTTTATTCCTCAGGTGCTGGAAAAGATTTGTTGTACTGCTGCTTCCAGTAGCAACAGCTTTGAAACATATTTTGCAGCAAGGCTTCGTCTGTGTTTTGTCTGCTGCATCAAAACCAAACCAGTTCCAAATTACGGAGTTACCTGTGCCTTTCTTTGGAAGTAATTCTCTGCTACACGCTGCCATGTTGTTTTGACTGTGTTACGCGGGGCGGGGGCTGGGCCTGGCTCATATCGCGCTACGGTAACGCACAAGGACGAAACGCGGAAAAGTCCGAAAAAACTATTGTGGCAAAAAACTCGAGTTTGCAAAATAAAAATCGTTTTAAACTACAAAATCGATAAATCGATTAAATCGATTTTTTGCCCAGCCCTAATTTGAGTATTAGTGAAAATGTGTATACCAAGAATTTCAGTTCAGGACCTACCTGTATTTCAGGAACAGTGCAGAAAAGGACGGGGCCTCTGTCGTATACCATCGCACTTGGTAGTGGCCAGGTAGTGCGCAGACACATTGATCAGGTGAGGAACAGTCAGGTGGTATCTCCGGCTGGAACAGCTGTGGGGTTAAAGTCTTCCTTGCAAGATGTGACGGAGTTGCCATTGACTGAATCCGTTAGCCCTGCTCCATCAGGAGACTGTGTTGGACAGCCGACAAGTGAAACTACAACAGAGGTCACTGTGTCAGAGACTTTGAAGGCAGAGGAGCAGCCTGAACTCAGGAGGTCTACGAGGACAAGGAAGTTGTACAAGAGTAGTGGTGAGTTCCCCAGCCACAGGGCAAGAATGCGTCCTGGAACTTACTGGGATGGAGGCAGTCTACCCGAAGTCCCTAGCTTAGGAAATGTGGTAAAGTTACGATTTTTGTTAAAAAACAAAACAAAACAAAAAAAAAACAATAAGAATTGTTAATGTGTGACATATGCTGTTGATATTTTTGAAGAAGTTTTTAGGGAGTAGTGTTAACAGGGGGAAGGGGATGTAGTGAAGTATTAAGTGTTATGTCGTTATGAGTGTGACCACTGGAGGGCGATATAATATAACCATGAGCGATCCGCACGGAGTTCGGAAGTGAGCAGTTGTTGTTGCCCTAGTCGGTCCCAGCGCGTGTTGTAAAATGACATCTGTACAATAAAGAAACTTAAAGTACATTCCTCTGCCTCCACATTCTGCTGACTCACAGAATATTACAGTATCTAATTCCCTTCCTTAGAAAAAACAAATACAATATGGGGCAGTGACGTCACTCTCCACCCCATGCCGTCCAAAATCTGTCTAAACCAGTGCCGTTCGTTTGTGTCGCTAAAAGAAATCCTGTAACCATGACCACACTTTAATTTTAATGAAAATTTCACTGTCCGCTCCATTTAGCGCCACTGCTGTTTAAAAAAAAGTTAGTGTTCATGCTGCCTCAAAATGTAAAATGTAGTCAGCTCCAAGTTTGCAGTAACTTCATATTTCAAATTGACTAAATGTAAATTTCAAGGCAGAACACTAACTTCAACAACAACAACAACAACAAAATTCGGTTGTGTTCGATTTGTGCCATTAGAATATTAAACATTGATTTCCCACGACTATTCGTTAATATTTTTAATGGCAAAGTGGCTGTAATGGCAAAGGCGCCGGCAGTATCACTTGCGATTGTTTTAATTAATATCTACGCGATCATTTTTTGCTAATAAAGGTAAGAGTAATACATCATTCGGAACTGCAAAGAGTCTACTTTGATTTGTGTGCCTCATCAACATCAACAAAATATTCGTTTTCATTAAATGTATACAAATACGTACAAATATAGATTTACCTTCTTGATTAGCTACAGTATTATCTATGAAGTTCTTGTAGTCTTTTTCCAATGACCGGTAATTTGTCCTGCCATTCACACAATCAGTAGCCTATACTGTAGAAAGTGCCCCTATTATGCCATTTTAAAGGTTGATAATATTGTTTTAATAGACTCCCAAATCAGGTTTACATGTATGCAAGGTCAAAAAACACTTCAGTTTTCTACAAAAAATAGATTTAATTTTACCCCATTTCTAAATGATTCCTAAACGACTTGTGCGAAGCAGTTTGAAGAATCAGTTTCTCCCCACTGAGCACTGTACGTCCAAACGACGTCATTTCAACGTCTTTGTCGGAATATAGACATGATCTGCACGTCGGATGGACGTCTCATGTTTGTTGGGTCTAAACCCCTCCTTTCCGTGAGCCCTCACTGCTGTGATTGGTCAGATGGCGCAGTCCTTTATGATTGGTTTACCGTGTACGGTGTGTCGGAAAACGAAACGCCCATTGCCATAACTGACTGACAGCCCTGGAGACTTGTTAATAAATGGAAAAGATGGCATCGATTTTACCATAACAATTCCAGCCAGAGTCTGACGATGAAACGGCTGAAGTGGCTGATCGACAAGTTAACACGGTCTACCGTGGAAAGTGCTCGCAATTTGTTTATGTAAGTGAACTGGGCACACCTCTATGTTGTAAACTTCAACACTGTATAATGCATTAAAGTGCCCCTATTATGCGTTTTCAAATATGTCCTTTCATGTAGTGTGTCATGTAGCTGCATGTGAACATAAACTATCTGCAAAGTTGTGAAGCCGACAGTGCACATACATAAAGTTATTGTCAATCATAAAAAGAGTTGGCTCACATTTGCCTAAACGAGTCGTCAGGATGTTACGGCCACACGTCACGGAGTAACAGATTTGCTTAATGTCCACCCACATTCTACGTCGCGAACAACTTGCCCACTCATAAACAGTAACATTTCCATGTGGTTTATGTCACATGGAAATTTACACGTACATTATACGGAAGTGTATCACTGTATCCTACGCTGTGAGTAAAACTGTTTTTTATTCACTTCCAAAAGATGATGAATCTACAAAGATTGTATTTTCTGGTTCAAAATACATAGTTGTGTAGGTTATGTTGTGTAACAGCACTGCACGTCATGTTAACCGGGTAAATCACACTTGTGTAGTTCTGTAGTTCAGCTGTGGACACACTGTAGTCTGACAATTACTGATTGATGCAGCTTGACTGTCTGTCTCATTCGTTGGAGTAATGATAAAGGATGGCGCACAATTGCGGCTTTCACGCCGAATGCGGAAAGAGCTGTGCTATGAAACCCCGTGCAAGGACGGCTTGTTTCGGTGTTCGGTGTAAAGCCGCGTTAATGCATTATACAGTGTTGAAGTTTACAACATAGAGGTGTGCCCTGTTCACTTACATAAACAAATTGCGAGCACTTTCCACGGTAGACCGTGTTAACTTGTCGATCAGCCACTTCAGCCGTTTCATCGTCAGACTCTGGCTGGAATTGTTATGGTAAAATCGATGCCAAGATGTTTTTTCTATGTATTGACAAGTATCCAGGGCTGTCAGTCAGTTATGGCAATGGGCGTTTCGTTTTCCGACATGCTGTACGCGGTAAACCAATCAATAAAGGACTGCGCCATCTGACCAATCACAGCAGTGAGGGCTCACGGAAAGGAGGGGTTTAGAGAGACTGATTCTTCGAACTGCTACGAATCATTTAGAAATGGGGTAAAATTAAATCTATTTTTGGAGAAAACTAAAGTGTTTTTTGACCTTGCATACATGTAAACCTGTTTTAGGAGTGTCATGAAACAATATTAGCAACTTTTAAAATGGCATAATAGGGGCACTTTAAGGCGCATTTCACACCGAACGCGGAAAGCTGGGTTCAGTGCAGCCCTTCAGAGCTCAGCAGCAAAAGTTCATTTGAACAACTCATTTGAACTTTGCGCTTTGGTCGAGACCAAAACAAGCCGTCCTCACAGAAATCAAAATGAATGGGTTTCATAGCACAGCGTTTTCTGCATTCGGTGTGAAAGCCGCTTCGTGCACCATCCTTTATCATTACTCCAACTAATGAGACAGACAGACAGTCAAGCTGCATCAATCACAAATTATCACACTACAGTGGATCCACAGCTGAACTACAGAACTACAGAAGCATGATTTAGCCGGTTAGCAAGACATGAGCTGGGTTGTTACACAACATACACAACTACGTATTTTGAACGATTGCCAGAAATACAATCTTTGTAGATTCATCATCTATTGGAAGTGAATATAAAACAATTTTACTCACAGCGTGCAATTACATTTAGGCTACATGTTTCCTATAGATAATGGTATATTAAGTGCTTAAGTTTTCTCCCTTTAAATATCCAATTTAAGAATTAGGCTATATAATTATATATAGGCTTTATAATTTATTAATATTAGCGAATGTTCGTTAAGAATCGATATTTAATATTTTAACGGCACAAATCGAGCATATTATTATTATTATTTATTTATTTATTTTAAAGCTATTGTTCATGCTGCCTTGAAATTGAATTTTAGTCCACTTTAATTGAAGTTAGTGAAAACTAACTTGAAAAGTCAGATTTTTTTTAAACTCTGCAGTGGCGCTAAATGGAGTGGACAGTGAAAATTTCATTATATTTAAAGTGAGGTCATGGTTACATGATGTCTTTTAATGGCACAAACCGGCACAAATCGAGCACAAATGAACTGCACTGGTTTGGAGCGATTTGGGCAACACGGGGTGGAAAGTGACGTCACACAGTCAAAAATACAAGTTTAATATCTCAAACACCAAACCAGCACAAACGTTCATTTTTTTTTTGCAGCACAAATCAGCACAAACATAGCACAAACGTATGGCATAGTTTTGGTCATTATTTCTTTTTGTGACGTGTGGCCAAGTATGGTGATCCATACCTGGAATTTGTGCTCTGCATTTAACCCATCCAAATGCACACACACACACACCGTGAACACACACCCGGAGCAGTGGGCAGCCATATTGCTATCGCTGCGGCGCCCGGGAAGCAGTTGGGGTTCGGTGCTTTGCTCAAGTAGTCCATGGGCTTACTAAAAAGTTTTGAACAACACAAATTGACAACTTCATCCCAATCAAAACCAAGACTGGATTTTGTGATCTAATTTAAATTCACAATCCTTGTTGTGAATTTTCAAAATCCAATCCAACAACTGAAATCCAACCACCCAGATAGCAAAACTCCTGAGGACCAGATCAGACCCACACCTGACACCTTTTTATCTGACTCACATACTGCATGGAACGATGGCACTTGTGTGATCCACTACTGTTTGCCACATTAGAGCTACAAGCAAACAACGACTCAATACCAGCCATGAATAAACAGAATAAAGCCCAAATAGACTGATTTTAATTCTGACTGAATTAAATGTATTGACAAACCTGGCTCAGGTCCGACACTTGAAAAAAATGGCACTTGTGTGGTCCACTACTGTTTGCCAAATTGGGCCACAAACAAGCCCTAGGAAGACTACATGTCAGCCATGAAAAGAAATGAAAAATTTTGGTGGTTCACTTGGTGGTTCACTTGGTGGTCTGAGCATAAGCCAACCAAATAAACCAAAACTGGCCCTAATGTGGGCCACAGTTCATTTTTATACTAACACTGGTCTTCCTCAAATTCCTTATGTGGTCCACATGCTGCATGAAATAGTGGCATTTTGGCAGTGGTTCACAAGCAGGCCACTGCACAGCCACATTTTAGCTAATTATGAACCAAAAAAAAAAAAACATAAATATACATTATCTGGGCCACACTAAGTCTTAAGTGAGTTATACATCAACAATACTCAACATATTGTAAAGAGAAATGTAAAAATGTCTTTCCTAAATGTTCAAGTAAGTTCCAGAAATGTGTCCTACTTGGTAAAATCATCCCAAGTTTTGCCCAAGCAGATTTCACAGATAAATATTAAAAAACACATTCCAAGACTTTAAAAACAATTCTTTACAAGTTTGAACCTAATTGCTTCTCACTTAGACTCTACACAGTAAATCTATAAGTGTCACGGCTATGCTGTGTTAAAGAGCACACAATGAAGACAAAATGTTATATATCATAAGTCTTTAATCTAACAAGGGTAAATCCAAAAAGTGATCACATCAAAGTGAACATAAGGATTCAGACAAAACAGGGTTAATTAACTAGGCACACCTGAACTAAATAATACAATCAACACAACAAAGGAAATGATGCATCAAAAAAGCATGTTTTAAAAATAATTGCTATGTACTGTAGCCTTCTTAAGACTCATATTCAGATCAGCCTGTATCAGTTAACTGTTGCATCCTATGATTGTACTAAAAGTAGCCAAATTCTATTAGGCCATATTTACAATTTAAAACTTGCATCTCAGTTAGCCAGTGTCAAATGCTACATCCAAACCAGAATTGGCCCTGATCTGTTTTATAATATATGGGGCATATTCGTCAAATGTGGGATAAATTAGGCTTACAAACTGATTAGCGAATCCTGACTGTGCCCTTTCTTTGCCAAAACTGGCCCATATATGTTTTACAATAACTGGGCCACATTTGCTGAAACATATGTGGACCATATTTGGTTTACACCCCGATGAGCCTTTGTCAATCATGCCACATTTTCGCCAAAGGTGGTCCACAGTTGGTTGGCATTATTTGGGCCATATTTACTATTTACCACATGGGCCACTTTAGGGTCACATTCAGATTACACATTATCATTAACACCACATTTTTGCCTACAGAGACCCACATGCGATTTGATACATTTGGGCCACTTCAGGCTTACATCTATTTTGTACGTTCCATAAGAAGGCCGGCAGTGCCGTATCATTGCCTTAAGTGGCCCACATCCACATGCAGATTCATTCTGAACAACCAGCTCTAGATGATTTAATGCGAATGATCTAAGAGAATAAGAATTGGGGAATTTTTAGACTTTGTTCAAGCCTGCAGAACCTGAATTAATAATAAAGACACACAGACAGATACTGTACAAAATAACGTGACAAAATGACCAGAACAACCTATAACTACAAATAAACAAAAGCTTGTTTCCTAATATGTAAAAGACACTGACAGTATTTATAATGGCACTAAACAAAACCATTAGTAGTCAAGTATATAATATGTGGTTTTGTATAATTATTTGTCTGATTTGTGATGGTTCTTGTTCACAGAGGCATAAAGTTGACTGCAGTTTTCCTGAGCTCCAGCTTCTGCTCCTCTGATGGAAGCGTAAGTCACTTTATCATCACAGCGAACCTGAATCAACATCACAGTTACTGTTTTAACACACAACTATTACAGCATGTTGTTTGAGCTCAATTCAAGACACCGATATAAAATAACTGCATATAATAAAACTGATATATGTCATGTTGAGGAAGTGTTTGCTCACCTTGTTGTTTTTGTCTCGGTTTTTCTTGTTCACAGTAACTTGAGTATAAGTCACATCATCTGTCTGCTCCTAAACATCAGTGAAAATAAGTTATTAAAGGCCCATCCATCACTACTGTGTGAAGCAGACTAATTATTTATCTCAGGAGCTGCAAATGTTAAAGTAAAGTATGTGTAAAACCCACAGGTTTAGTGAAAATCTATTATACAGACATGAGGTTAGGATGACAGATCATACTGTAACACGACAGGAAAATTACCACAGTAACTGTCAAAAATACACAGATATGAAAACATTCACAAATCACTGAAGATGAATCATATTGTTCACTGGGCACAGGATGAATAGAAATGTTGATTGTGTCATTGGTTCCATTATATTTATTTCTATCTGTGAGCTTCAGAGCAGAACCAGTAGAAATACAGTAACTTGTCCTGATCTGATGTGACTAATAAGAGTGTGATATTTCAGAGTCAGTCGTCTGTGGAGCTCATGGACACTAACAGCTCATGATCAACCTACAAAACTCACCACAGAGTCATCAGTCGCTCTTCTGACACCTGAAAAATAATGTCATGAGAATAGTTATGATCAAACACACAAACCAATCGATTTCTAAAAGAGTCTAACAGAATTCTAGTGCTGCAGAATAGAAACATTATTTGTGTGAACTCATTTTATCTGTAAATACTAAGTCAGATGTTTTTGTCTGTTGTACCAGAATATGAAAAACTCTAAAAACTCACCGGCTCTTTTTTTCCAAATCAGCCAAAGAATCAGAGCAGGAAGGAGAACAGCGAATGAAGCGACGACAACAATCACAATCACTGAGACGATACAGAGACACACATTCAGCATTACTGTGTTTAACAACATATAGAAAAACAACAAACTACAAATAAAATGGTGAATTTAAGAGCATAATTATCTGTATTTATCATGAAAAAAAACAAAAAAAAAGATTCAGAGGATTCACTACATTTAGATACTGATTCTAGTGTGAATTTAGTGTCTGAAATGAGGATGATATACATACCTTGATTCAGAGATATTGGTGCAGTCTCTGGATTCAGTGTTGTTGTAATGGAAATAGAAAAATCAGCATTAAGCCATTTATTTTACTTAAAGGGCACCTTTTACACCCCTTTTTACAAGATGTAATATTAATGGTATGACTCTCCTGAATGTGCCTGTGAAGTATCAGATCCAAATACAATACAGATCATTTATTATAACGTGTTGAAAAGTGTCAATTTTGGGGCGGGTCTAAAAAGTGCTGTTTCAGGGGTGTTTTCATAAAAATGAGCTGCAACTTCCCGCCCAACTTTCCCCATTGGCTCTGGCTCAGCCTATTGTTATTGACTTACATTTCAAAACTAAACTTTATAAATTAAACATTGTTTGTAGTTGATCTCTTTTACTCTATCGCTTTGTTTTAAGCAACAGAGGTGTCCCTGGGCTTGAAACAGCCCAACAATCTCATATTGCATAATTTTATTAACTGTTTATCTGCCACACTATTCAGCGCTAATCCTGCTGTGCAGTCAGTTTCACTGGTTAAGGTTAGGGTCAGGTGTGGGGTAGGTTTAGGGGTCAGCATTTGTGTAGTGTGAAAGAAAAATTCTAAATACTCATCTATGTGCTTATGGAATATTGTGTATGGGTCTGCTTTATTTAAACCTGCTATACGAATGACATAAGAGAAGGGTCTTGGTATGATGTAGCAGAATGTATTTGTCTGACTTTTACTATGTGTGTAAAGTTACCAGTTAGGAGATATAATCTTGATGGCTAGGGAAGAGATATACATTGGAGTGAGCCCTCCCTTCTGGGTCACACTCTGCAGTAACCTGTGTTTCTGTATGACTGTCTGACCTTCTTTGCAAAGAATAAATTATAAAAGACATTTGACTGAGTTTGTCTCTTACTTTGGTGAGAGTCGGTTTGATTTTGCCACAACAATTTGGTGTCAGAAGTGGGATTCCTTGGATGTACCTTTTGGACCCGAGTGCGGACGGTGATTGATTATCCTGGACTTAAAATTCACAGCCCTACCCCGACTAGATTGAGGGATGAGGGACCGACCACCAGGGCCCAGGAGGGACACCACTGGAATCAGCAAACAAACCCAGGTGGCATCAGAACTCTCCGGTAAGAGACAGATCAAGATATTCTAATAGAATTTGGTTTTGAAATTAGAATTGGTATTTTTAGGTGATTTGGTATTAATAAAAAAAAAAAGGGTGGACGAACCATAGTGGCTGGTTCCGATTCTGTGGGTAATGTGATTAGAGATAATTTCAAGGGGAAATTAGAATCACGAATACAAAGGACGGGGCAGAAGACCCTCAAGCTGGACTGAAAGAACCCCAAAGCAACGGGGTTGCATGATCTGTGGGACTGATGATCATCTGACCAGAGAGTGCAGTAAATGCAAAGTGTGTAAGAAGGATGGTCACTGGAGCTGAGAATGTCCAGAGAATCAGCAAAATCAAGCAGGAGACTGAAGCAAGAAAGATGGAGAGCAGGGAGGAGGGGTCCTGGGTGAGCAGTCAACAGCTACAGTGCAGGGAAATGAACTTTTTGATCTTTTAATATTACATACACACACACATACACTGATGTAAACATTGTTCTCTGCAACGAAGAAAAAGCTTGCATTTCTTTGTGTGTCTCTAATTTGACATACTGCTCTCTGCAATAAAGAATAAGCTTGCATATGTTTGAGTATTTCTGATTTGAATAATGAAATTTCTGATAACTGTACAATGATGTTTGAAAGTAGTATTAAGTTGAATTTTAGCAGATTCTGGGGCAACCAGATCTTGTTTACAACCATGTGACTTGCCATGTCAACCGGTACTGACTGATAACATAAATGAGTCCACTTTTGCATCAGTGGGCTTATGATTGGCACATAAAAATTTTGAAAAATTCACAGTGCCTTTGAATTGTGAAACAGAGGAAGGCCAGGTGCTGAAACATGCATTAACGTATTCACTGGCATGCCCTGTACCCATCATGGGTTGAGATTTATTATGTAAACTAAATTTAGTGCTCGTCATAGACTCCTGGGGTGTCAGAGTCACTAAAGGAGGACCAATTGTGCTGTCATCAGTGGGCTTATGATTGGCACATTAAAAACAATGGTTGCGCTCAGATGATGTGTGAATTGGCTAAGAATCGAACAAAGCCATTCAACACAGAAATTATGATGCCTGACAATTTACATTGCACGTCACATGTTATAAGGAGAACGAAAAAAAAGAGGGAAGAGTGAAACTTTGAGCTGTGATCAAGTGTTTTAGACAGAAAGTGTGTGTGCGGTTTCAGTCAGCCTGACAGAAAAAAAACAGCTTCTGTTTTGTCTAGTGGCAGGAGAGTTTGTGCCTCACTTATCTGTTTCCAAGGCCAGGGATCAGTCATGGTGTGAAGTAGGGAGATTTGTGAAGAAATCTGTTCATGCAACAGACTTGTGTCAGATAGGTGGGGGCATGCAACACAGTAAGAGTGTCAGACCGCAAGTATGACACTAAAGTAGATAGAATTGTGACCCATATTAATAAAAGCACAAAAGAAAATCATTGCATGGCAAATATTTGCACCTCAGACATACACCCTGCTTTTGCAGAGGTGCCTCCTAAATTGTGGGCAAAAAACAAATATGATGCGGGTTTGATCAAAGGATGTGAACCGGTTGTAATCACTCTAAAATCTGATTACAGGCCGTGTCAACAGCAGTATCCTCTGAAGCAGAGGCAATACTGGGTATAAAACCAGTGTTTGATTCACTTTTGAAAGAGGGTATAATAGTGCCATGTAATGATTCTCTATTGCACATATTAAACAATATTTAATGTGAAAATGATAAGGAGAAAGAGATAAGGGCCAACCTACAGAATGGCGTTTTGTCCAAGAATTACAAGCAGTGAATGCAGCTGTCAGACAAAGGGCCCCCTCTGTGCCAAATCCATACACAATCTTGTCACAAATTCAACAAGATGCAACATTCTTTTCAGTGGACCTGGCTAATGCATCTTTTAGCATGCCACTGGACAAAAAACAGTGGCTACTAGTTTGCATTTGAATTAAATGGCGAAAGGCTATAAATTTACATGTTTTAGTCAGGGTTTTTCAAACAACCCCTACGATAGATAAAGCACTTCAAAAGAAGCCTAGAACCTTTGACTCTGACAGCTGAAACTTCTTTGCTATAATATGTTAAAGGTTTATTAGTTTCTTATTAGTAGAGATGAATACATGTGGCTGACACTGTCTCTCTCCTGAAGCATTGGGCTCAGGAGGGCCAACAAGTAACCATTTTTGTGACAAAAGAGTGCAGACCATAAAAGATGTGCTGAAGCCAATCACAAAGAAACAAATATTGTCATTTTTGGGAATGTGTTCATATTGTAGGACATTATGTGATTCTCAAGCAGCCTCTGAGAGCCCTAACAATAGGGAAGGGGCTGAAGTCAAAACAAAATTGAGTGGACATGAAAGTTCAACTGTCTCAGGCGCTGACTTTGGGCCTACCGGTACCAACTAAGCCTTTTCTTCAGATGGTGGATGAGAAAAATGGGTTTATGACTTCTGTTCTCTTGCAGCATCATGGGGACAGACTGCGAACTGTGGCCTATTTTTCAAGCAAGTTAGATCCAGTCACAGCAGGTCTGCCACGGTGTCTGAGGGCGGTGGAGTCTGCTTGAAGGCTGTGATGGCGACTAGAAAATTTGTAGGGTACTCTGACCTGACATTGATGGTGCCACACACAGTGTCCATGATTCTGCAAGAACAAAAAACATTGCACTTATCGACGGCTCGTTGGGTACGATACCACACTATCTTGCTCGATATGCCGAATATAACTGTTAAACGCTGTACAACCTTGAATCCTGCCACCCTCCTTCCAACGGAGGAGGATGGGGAGTTACATCACTGTTGTTTGACTGCTCTTGATCAAGTGTGTACGCCACATCCAGATCTTTTGGACACACCACTTGAAAATTGCGAAAACGTCCTCTTTGTGGATGGTTCAGCATTCAGAGTTCCACAAACAGGTCAAAATAAAGTGTGCTATGCGGTAACGACAAAATTCAAAATTGTGACCTCTGTCTCACTGCCATAAAACTATTCAGCACAAGCAGCCGAGCTTGTGGCCTTAACAGAGACGTGTAAACTCATGACAAACAAATGCGTCACCATTTACACTGACTCACGTTACACTTTTGGAGTTTCGCATGATTTTGGAGCACTGTGGAAACACAGAAAATTTTTTAAGTCAGATGGGCGCCCAATATTACATGCTCCTATTGTGGCAGCTTTACTAGAAGCCATTTTGCTGCCAGACAAGATAGACATTTGTATATGTGCAACACACACAAATAACAAAGATTCTGTATCTACAGGAAACGTCAGAGCAGACGCAGCAGCGAAGGCCGCGGTGGCTAAACAGCCAAAAGAAACAGAGTGTACCTTGTTATCTGAAAATAACACAGATGATTCTTATTACTTACAGAGCATGCAGACTTTTTCTTTAGGAGCAGAGAAAGACCAGGGGAAGCAATCAGGATGTGCACTGACCAATGGTGTTGGGATGAGCTGTGATGGCAAGCCTTGTTTATCCCAACACTTCTTTACTAATCATGCTTTACTAATTTATTAAGACGACTCATGGGTTAGACCATGCATTGAAAGGGGGAATAGTTGTACAAATTAAAGAATTGTGGTTTACAAAGGGGTTCACAACATTTTATTTGTAACACTCACAATGTGGCAAAAGGGGACAAAAATGTCCCAAACAAAAGCAGTAGCAAAGGCTCTGTTGACTGACATTCAACTCAGGTGGAGCGATAAAATTATAAAATACTATAAGAAATAATAATAATAATAATAAAATAATAATAATAATAATAATTGGCCTAATGTTGTGAGGAAACTGGATTGACATGCGTTAAAGTGCTCCCAATTGTTCTCATGGACATGAAAATGAGAAAGAGATCCAGGGTAAACCTGAGCCCATTTGAAGTTCTCTTTGATAGACCACCATTTATGGGAATGAAAGAGGGCAAACAACAGCTGCCATCAACAGAATTGTGTGAACATGACATGTTGAGTTACTGCAAGGAAATGTATTGTCTGTTGTCTAATGTCTGTGTGCAGGTCACTTGCATGACATTAAATCTGGTGACTTTGTGGTAGTATAAGACCTGAGGGGAATGAGCTGGAAAGCAAAAAGTTGTCTGGGGCTGCTAAAGGTGCTTCTGATCACCCATACAGCTGTGAAAGAAAGAACCACGTGGATTCATGCCAACCACTGCAGAAAAGTCCCATCTACACCCAGGAGGAGGAGCAGATGGAGTAAAGAGATTTGAGGCACATGTCAATAAATGCCAGAGTCTGGTTTAAATACAGAGTGCTTATACTCACATGAAAATGGCTGTAAAAGAGCCTGAACAAGCAAACAATTAATGGTTTAAATGGTTAGCAAATTTGTGGGGAGAATGGGGATAAGGGCTGTGTAATACTGTGTTACCAGTTTTGGCAGGAGGATTGTTACTAGGCCTACCATGTATTTTTCAGCTTGTATCCAGCTCAGTACAGAAACTGGTGAAAACTAGTATATCCCATTAAATTTGATGTACATCTTAATAACATGTTTTCGAACATTGGTGAAGATGAGTTACATTAGCATGTTTTCTCTTATTTTATAAGTTTAAGAGGGTGATCAATTATATGAAAATCAGAAAGGAAGAATATAAATGTGATGTGATGACTTAAATTTGCTCTGAGATTTGAAATTGTAAGTAACACTCATGTTCGGTGTCTGTGTAGTGACTGAGGGTCTCTTACTATGTGTGGAAAGTTACGAGTTAGGAGATATAAACTTGAAGGCTGGGAAGAGATATAAATTGGAGTGAGCCCTCCCTTCTCAGTCGCACTCTGCAGTAACCTGTGTTTCTGTATGACTGTCTGACCTTCTTTGCAAAGAATAAATTTATAAAAGACATTTGACTGAGTTTGTCTCTTACTTTGGTGAGAGTCGGTTTGATTTTGCCACAACAGTAGCATAGTGTAGAAAGTGTGAACACACTAGAACACTGTGATTGACAACCAATAAAATCTTTAAAATCAGCTGCGGGGCGGAGTTTGCGCTGAAGTGGATTGGGGGACAAATTTGTGCATGCGTGTCATCTGTCCACACCCTATTTTGAAGTGCCCACCCCGTTTTGGAGCTCCCGTCCCCATTTGTAGATCTCCAGGCTGCAGTTATATGCCTCTCGAACATGAGTGAGTGTGAGAGGACTGGCATTTTTACTGTACTTGAATGGAACAAATACACAATTTCTTACCGAGAGTTGCTGAACAATGAATCAAGTGTGCATTCTGCAGTCACTTTATTTTGCACACTTTTTTACCAGTTTCACTTTCGCTTTTAAAATCTATCACGTTTAGCAAAAGGGGAGATTGGAGTTTTAAACTGATTACAATGCTCCATGTAAACACACCTGTGAGTGCCAATGAATAGAATCTAAGTGTGATCGGTTAAAGGGGTCATCGGATGCCCATTTTCCACAAGATGATACAATTCTTTAGGGTCTTAATGAAAAGTCTACTATATACTTTGGTTAAAAATTCTCAATGGTAGTGTAAAACAACACCCTTTTTACCCTGTCAAAATGAGTCAACCCATTCTGATGGATGTTTCCTTTAAATGCACATGAGCTCTGCTCGCCCCGCCCCTCTCTTCTCTCTGCTGCTCTGAGAGATTGTTTACTTTAGCCGCCTTTAGCGCATTTAGCTGCAAAACTTGCTAAATAGCACATTATTAATGATTGCAGAGATTCAATTTAAAAAAAACCTTACACTCACTTCTGCTGTAAGTGAAGCTGGATCAGGAATGATTCATGCAAACATAGACGGATATATGTAGATCAGGAGGCGCATTCCCTTCACAAACAAACACAATCCACTGCATCTTCAGCGGCTCAGATGTCGGGAGTAAATGACGACCACTATGTTCATTATTACATCCAACAACACAACACCTCAATCACTCAATCTGAGATATTCTTGTCTAACTTACATCCCTGCAGAGGTGGGTAGAGTACCCAAAATCTGTACTCAAGTAAAAGTAAAAGTACTTATGGAAATATTTACTCAAGTAAGAGTAAAAGTAACAATCCCAATAGTTACTTGAGTAAGAGTAAAAAAGTATCCGATGGAAAAACTACTCAAGTAGCTAGTTACTAGTTAATGCTGATCTGATTGATATGAAGCGAAAACCTTGAATTTCAAACTATTTGGAAAGCTTCCACACACCTCTCCTTGAAAGTCTCTTTGTTTGGTTTATATAAAACATAGGCTGAAGTAAAGTAGCCTATCTCAGTCCTGCGATGGGCACATTAGTGTACGAATTTGTGTATAACTTCAATTTATTTAGATTTTTGGAAAATGGATATGAAAACATGCAGACGTTTAGAATGAACGTTTTTTTACGAACGTGTGTTGTTTGTAAGGTTCACAAGATATTTGTCATTGCTTGCACAAGCGCGCATATGAGGAAAAACATTCGGACAGTGTGTGAAATATGGTACTATAAGGTCAAAGTGCCCATAGTTACCAAATTACCATTAATAGTGTTCAAACAGGCATCATCATATTAGCCGCTTTTCCACTATCGTGATAGAATGTGTGTGATAAGCGAAAGCGCGCTGTATGATCAAACAGTAAACAGCTGTTACTCTGCGTTCAGCTCATGCATTAATACTGTAAATAAATGTGTTAGTTTTCAGAAAGGTTTTACCTTCTGTGTCTGTCTCCGTTATCATGCACATCCCCTCAGCATTTGTTGGTAACGTTATATCTGTCGTCGCCTTCTGTTTATTTTATTTTTTGAGTTGTTTATAGTTGTGTCCTTTTTTTCTGTTATTTAACAAAGTTCCAAACACAGAAATATCTGATCATATCTCTGTTTATATTACAATTGCGTTACCAAGGCAACGACTAACGGATTTGTATTTACATTCCAAAGAGTTCCGTTATCAGCAGTGGAAAATTAAACCGTATCTGTGCTGACTGGCCCGGATCGGCACTGAACGGTTAAGCGAAGAGAACGGTTCGACCCGATAGTGGAAAAGCGGTACATGTTTTTTCATGTTGGAGCTGGAATTTTTGTACGCAGCGATGTCGCTTTGTTGGTGCACACAGCCTGCATCGCATTATGAAACTGTTCTTTCTCACATCTTGAAGTGAAAAAATAGAGTTGATTTGAGGCCACGGGTGATCTGCCCCCGATAGCGCACACACGTCATCCTCTGCTTCAGCATCATCTTTCTAAACACGCGCTGAACTTAAGCGGAGATGCGTAGCAGCCTCTCCAACGTCTCGCGAGACTTCAGATCAAGTCACGTAAACGAATTATTATTTTATATATCTAATATTTATTACAATTTTGTCAGTAACGGAGGAACGCCATCAAATGTAGCGCAGTAAAAGTAAAGTTTTTTCACTAAAAATGTACTTGAGTAAAAGTAAAAGTACCTGTCTTTAAATATACTCTAAAAGTACTAGTTACCCCAAAAATTCAAGTAAATGTAACGAAGTAAATGTAATTCGTTACTACCCACCTCTGCATCCCTGCACCTGCATCAAAACAGTGGAGGTCTGACTGTTACAGCTGATTTAGGGTCTGAGGTAAGACGCTCATGTCAATCAACTATCGTGTGAGCGGCCTCTGTCGGTGTGACACCACACATAGATGTGCTCGATTTGAAAAAGGGGATATTATTTTTACAGATTAATTAAAAACCACTGCATGGATTTTTATCATTGTAGGGCAGATGTGTACATACACTGACAACACACATTAATGTTCAAACAACATGAAAAAGTGAACTTTGCATCCAAAGACCCTTTAAATAAATAATCATATCAGGACATCACTAGTTATGATTATTTTGAGAGTTACACCAGACAATAAAACATTATGTTCATGACTCATAATCTGACAGATCTGACATGATGATTAAACCAGTTTGTAAGAAAAACTGCTGATGTGTGTCAGTGATGATGAACCTTGTGCAGGAGCTGCTGCTGTAGTTTGTCTTGAAGTCGTCTCAGAGTTTGATCTGCTGACTGGAATCAGTGTTGAAGTGACTGGAGCTGCAGAAGATCAACATTCAGATACATCATAATAGTGCAGAACATTAAAACCATATTTTCATACTTGATTATGACATGCATTTAGTGTTTCATTATCAGTGTTTACAGTGACAGTTGTTTGGAAGAGAGGGGTTACAGCGTTGGGTGGTTATTTTGCAATTCTTAAATTATATGCACCTAAGATTGATTAAAAAAAGAGCAGGTCATATGGTATTTTAAAATGCCCTACTATTGTGTTGGATTCCCCTACAACAGGTTTAAATGAATCTTAGGTCAGAAAGCAGTGTAATTTTTTCATAATATATTATGAAATAATATATAATATATTACGCAGTCAGCAGTTCTGAGCTTAATGTCTATAAGCCCCTCCCCTCCATAAGCCTACTCTGCTCTGATTGGTCAGCTGGCCAAGTCTATTGTGATTGGTCTTTCCATATACAATGGAACCAAATCGAGCCTAGTTAAAGTTTAGCTGCTAAACTGTAAACTGCTTGTTTATCTTTCATGGACTAGCATTTAGTGAATCTTGTGTTGAACTTGTCATCATTAGAGAAGCAGTCCTTTGTAAAATGACAGCACACAACAAAATGTTAGAAGGTGTATCATGGAAAAAAATAAATTTAACCACAGATTCTTCACATCATCATCTTTCAACAAATAAAACAAAACACAGCAGAGAACACAGCGTCTTCTGGACACAATGTAAACACTAACTAGTGGAAAAATCACCTTGTGTTTGTGGGCAGGTTAGTGATCATCAACTGACAACTCAAAACGATTCAGATTCAACTCTTTTTTTTTTTGAGTGACAATATCTTTATTAACCGTGCACTTTTTTGATTAACAACTTTGTAGACTATTTACATTGAACGATAGCTACGTTACAAACTGCAGAAAAAAAGACAATTTTTGAAATCCCATATGACTCCTCTTTAATGAATGCGATTATAAAGTGTGGGATGTGTTAGATGTTAATTAGAGTTATTAAGCTAATGAAGAACTCAATCTGAGGCTTGTGCTGACTGACACACAGCTGAAGCAGAACACGTCTCTCTCAAACAGCACACAATCATGAATTTTGATCTCTTTCGTGTCTTATTGCACTTGAATGGTCAAATAAACACATAATTACATTAAAAAGCCTGTAGTGTGATGTATACATGTAAAGCCAAAGACAAAAATATAAGACAAATTAAATTTATTTGGGTGAATATGGCATAGATTACAATATAACATACATTCAATTTGTTTAATGAGAATTTTAGGGGAAAAAAAAATTGATTTAATTCAATGTAACATTTAAACATTTTAATGCAAGTGTGTTCAACTGTTCTCTGTAATCTGAGTCGTGATGGGCTGCTGTTCACTGGGGGAACTGTGAATGTCAGGCCGTCGCCTCATGTTTGACTCATAGTTGAAAGATGTTGTGACTGACTCCATAACCTGCCCATAAACAAACAGTACTGACATTAGAGAACATACTTTAACAACAACATAAATTACATTCAGTATTATAATGAATAAAATTATTTTATATTATGCAAGAAAAATTACATTTCCATCATGTGAAACTCATTCAACAGACTGAAATCTCATTCTTGTATGTTGTGTTGCATATAATAATATCATTTACAGCATAGTAAAGAGTTTATAAATGAAATAAAATGTATACAAACCTTTATTTCTCTGAAGAAGTGCAGCAATCAGGCGGCGATGAGAACCACTCTCTCCTGTAGAGGATGAAAAAAGCCTGTGCTCTGACCGTAACTCAACAGCTGAAGTAAGTCTGTGTTGGGTTGTTTCGTTGGAGGGAGGGGGAGGGGTGTATAGTTTTGGCGGTCAATGAGATTGACCAAGACACTAATGACTATAACACAAAAACTACCCAACCCAGCATATCAACCAACAGGTTCAACCCAGCATTTGGGTGGAAAAAATAACCCAGCATTTTAAGATTGTACAATCCATAATTAAGATGTCAGAAGTAGAGAAACTTAAGAACATTGGACAAAGACACTGATGGTTAAAAAAAAACAAAAAAACTAAGTTGTATAGGTTTGTTTTAATAGACAATGGTATAATTAAAATTAAATATTTAGTTTTAGTAGTTTTTCTTTTTTCAGACTGATGCTCTTTGTATACAGTTTACAATCACAAAACCAGCTAATCATACTGACTTCAGTTCAAATCTGCAGCTAACAGATCATATGCAGTGAACAAATAAAACACTGTTTATCATTGCATTAACATCAGCACTTCCATGTTCACTGCATTAAACAACAAACACCATCGTCATCATCTACAACCAAACCACAAGCTCCACCCTTCAGCACAATGAAAACCACAAAACTTCAACAACACAAACTCCTCAAAACACCAGAAACAACATTTGAACATTAAACACAAACAGATTTACCTTTAGTCAAAATGCATAATATAACACTTAATTTTCATCACTTTATTTCAACTCTTTCGATTTGAATTCGAAGTGATTATGTGCATTTGTTAAATAACACGGACAAGAGAGGATTCAGTAAAACTGACAACAGTAAACAAGTATTATTATTATTATTATTATTATTATTATTATTATTTATTTATTTATTTATTTATTTATTTATTTTTACTGTACCTTGTGTAGAAGTTACTGCTGTTGTTGTAGTTGATTTTGTGATGTGGACTGGAATCACTGCTGTCGTTGTTTTATCTTGAGCTGTAAAGGATGAATGTTAGTTCAGATTATATTTTAACTTTGATGATCACATTATATAAAAAGTTAGTTTTTGCTGTTAAGTTTCAATTTCTTCATTATTTACAGCAGCACGTCTTGGACAATTAAACTTGATTTGAGTGTCTCTTCTGTCAGACTGAAAGAAGCTTTTGTTCCTTCATTTGTTCTCCTTCAATGATACTAATAGTCCTTAGTGTTATTGATACTATGAGAACTTAAAATGATTGATGAGATTGTTTTCTCACCTGAACTCTTGACAGTATATGTGACTGAGGTCTTGACTTGATTTCTGTGAGTAACTTCACATCTCCACTCTCTGTTGTCATCTTCATTCAGGAGTGTTGTATTCACAGTGATGTTACAGTGTCCTGGAGCTGATATCTGATATCTGGAGTCTGATATTGTCAGATTAACACCAGTCTGATTCACCCAGAACAGATGAATTCCCTCAGAACGGATCCAATCATCACAAGAGAATCCAGTATATGAAAACAACTGACAGGAGAGAGTCACAGAGCTGCCTGCACTGATCTCAGTCTGTGAGGATGATGAAGAGACTGAAACACAAAATAACACACAAATAACACACTTTTCAATCACCATGAGAGTTTAAATGAAGAATTTGCACTTTTTTAAATTGACCACATATTTGTAAAATTACCATGAAGAACATGCAGATAAACATATGTATCATTTCTTTGTTTTTGTCCATTCACTGTCCATCGTTGGCAGGTGTAAAGTCCATAATCTTCTTTTATGATGTTGTTGATGTTCAGAGAGCAGTCAGACCCTAGACTCAGTCTCTCATGTCTCTCAATGTTTTTCTTCTTTATGCCTAAACAAATCAGTTCAACTGCTGCTAAATGCCTTTCATAGATCCATGTAGTTGATTTGCAGTCATGAAGATCATTATTACAGGGCAGACGGACATTTTCACCAGAACTGATGAACACATGAGTCTCATTTACTGCACTGGTACCTGAAACACAAGTATGTTTGATATTTTAATAATAATAATAATAATAATAAACATACCAGCATAAAAATGACAAGATTAAAAACTAAATAAACTATTTTTTTCTTTATGAGCGAGCTGTTGAAATCAGAAAAAAACACTCTTAATATGAAAATAATTCAGCATCAGATGTTTGAGTGTGAATCTGTCTAGTTTTAGTGCATCAGTAATAATCCAGTATGTTCTTTACGTAACACAAGAATAAACTGATCATGTTGAAATGAACTCTTTCCCAGACTAATTAAACTAAATGTCTTGTAGAGAAAACAGAGATTTGTTTACCTGTGAGAAGTGAAGAGAGAATGATCAGTCCCAGCAGACACAAATGACACTTATCAGCCATTTTCTCTTTCTGTCAGTCTTCCTCTTCATTATATGCTCACAACTCTTTCTTTAAATACTATCAGCTCTTCCTGTGTTCGTTCACTTCCTCTGATCTGATTGGCTGAGTGTTTATTTGACTGACACTATATCACTGCATGATGGACGAGTGTTGAATCAGCATCATATTCTGACTGATCTTCACACTGTTACTGCTGATATTTGCTCTGAATCTCACCTGAACCACGACACTCATGATTGCTGTTTTCAGAGATGCATTTACACACACACATACACACACACACACACACACACACAATAATAATCACAATGAGTGAACAAAATTTTGTTGCATTTCTACAGATGTTTATGGTTATAGCGATTATAAAATCACTTTTTAGTCAAACAAACTCTGTCTTTATGAAGTTTTACAGTGATCTTTTGCATCTATTTCAGAGTCAAGTCTTTCTTATAATGCTGAAATGGTTAATTTGTCATTCTACACTTTTGTAACTAAAATATCATATTAATTATAGCAGTTGTGGTGTTTCAGAGCAGTGATCTCACTGTTGAGTTTAACCGCAGTAGAGCAGAGATCATCTCTGAACCCAGAATAAACTGAAGGTTTGTGAAATGACACTTCCTCTTTTCTCTTCAAATGAGCTGCTAACAATGACATTACTTCAGCCTGTTTAAGAAACATAAATTAAACCTAGTTTTAACTCAATTAACCAAACAATGTAGTTACTAACATTAATTTGAATTGTATTACATTTTATTTTAATTCCATAAGACCTTTAAAGAAACAAAGAGTCATCTGTCAGTTGGTTGCATGATTTAACTAGTGATGTCAAATTAACACATTCATTTCATAAGTTAGTTATGAAAATGATGAACACATTTAACCTGTATAGGTCATCTTATATATTCATACAGTTGATTGGTGATGAACATGATGCAGGAGAACAACTCACTGTGTTATGGAGCCTATAGAATGCAGTTATATGACCCTACAATTAAAATAAAAAAAAAATACTGAGATATCAGATTAACTTCTATGCTCCATGGTTTATGTCAGGCCTTTGTAGCCTAGAATTTCTTAGACATAAACTTTTATGTTAATCAAGTAAAATGTATGCTTCCGCTTTTCTTTTAATGAGCTGCTGAATAACATTAAACTCCATCTTTTCTGTTAACAATGGCAGAATTTCAGATAGATAGACAGGTAGATAGATATAGATCATCAGATCGAGTCTAAAGCAGATCAAAGTGCTGCTGAATGTTTCTGAATGTTTGTCAGTCGAGTGTGAACAGAAGCACATGATGTCACAGTGGGCGGAGTCACTGCGGTTTCACTCACTGAGTGACAGAAATACTGAGTGACATCATTAGAGTTCAGCTTGAATGCTGTGAAATCACTAGAAACATGTTTAAAAGAGGAAAGAGCTGTTGTGTGACTGACTGCACAAATACACAAGAAACTAGATCAGTCCTTTACCAACAGCTACAGAAAAGCAGTGAAACATGTCTGTCATCAAGTATTCCTTACTGTAAGTGAGCTGCTGTGTGTCATTAAACTCTCTTCAGTTAACAGTGGCAATTCATAAGGAAATCACTCCAAAATAAATGTATGATCACCAAAGCCTTTTGGAAATCGGCAATGCATACAACCACCAACTCGCACCAGCGGCCACTGAGAAGCTTCAAGGCCTTTACTTACTGCTAAAGCCGAACCACAAGACCACGGCCTCATCTACTGACGCTACCCACACAAAGCGGTGGTGCTGGCAGTGTGTGATGGGACAGAAGCGTGGTAAGCACAGAGGCATACGAGCTAGGTTAAGGGCTAACTCCACCAACTCTTCCAACACTCATGCTCTCTAATGTTCACTCGCTGGAAAATAAACTCTCTACACTGCATGAGGCAAGGGATTGTTGTGTGTTTGTTTTCACTGAAACATGGCTAAATGGCAACAATGGTGTAACAATGCTGTGGTAGTGACAAACACTGTTCATTGCTGGTGGAGTTTATGTTTGTGAAGTGTCGGCCGTTCTATCTGCCGCGTGAGTTCACGGCCATTGTTATTGTCGCGGTTTACATCCCACCGTGTACAAACGCTAAGGATGCACATCGCGACCTGTACAGCACCATCAGTGAACAACAAACAAATAACCCAGACGGCTTTTTTCAACATTGCCGACGACTTCAACAAACGCAAACTTAAAGACAGTTTTGCCAAAGTTCTACCAACATGTGAACTTTGCAACAAGGGGAAACAACACTCTGGACTTGGTTTACACAACAGGTAAAAATGCCTACAATGCTGAACCCCGCCCCCACCTCGGTTATTCAGACCACATCTCTGTTATGCTAATCCCAGCAGACCACTTCTCAAACTTACCAAACCGGTTCAAAAACAGATCACAGTATGGCCAGATGATGCCACCTCAACACTACAGGACTGCTTTCAGTGCACAGACTGGAACATGTTCAGAGAGGCGGCCACCTACAACAACCACACAGACCTGCACGAGTACACTGAAACTGTGACTGCTTACATCAAAAAGTGCATTGATGATGTGACAGTCACCAAAACCATCACCACACGTGCAAACCAGAAGCCGTAGATGACAACAGAGGTTCGTGGGCTGCTAAAAATCTGAGATGATGCATTCAGATCAGGACACAAAGCAGCCCTAAAAACAGCGAGAGCCAATCTGTCTCGTGGCATCAAGCAAGCAAAACTCTTGTATGCACTAAAAATAAATAATCACTTTACTGACAGTAAAGACACACGGAATCTGTGGCAAGCCATCCAGATCATCACTGATTACAAGCCCCTGCCACAGGCCTGTGATGATGACACATCCCTCCCAGACACACTTAATGATCTCTGCACGGTTTGAAATGCAGAATGACACACCTGCACAAAAACTACCTACACCTCCTAACAACCAGGCACCCTGTCTGTCTCCAACCGACATAAGGAAGACTCTATCCAGGGTTAACCCACGCAAGGCTGCGGGATCTTGACAACAAACCTGGCCGTGTACTGAGAGACTGTGCTGCACAGCTGACGGACATCCTAACAGACATCTTCAACCCCTTGCTGAGCCAGACAGTCGTCCCCACGTGTCTCAAATCCACCTCCATAATTCTAGTACCAAAGAAGTCCCCTGTGTCCTGTTTGAATGACTACCGTCCCATAGCACTGACTCCAATCATGATGAAGTGCTTTGAGAGGTTAGTTATGCACATTATCAAAACCAACCTCCCCAACACACTCGATCCGCTCCAGTTTGCTTACTGTCCAAACCACTCCACAGACGATGCCATTTCCTCCACCCTCAACCTGACTCTTACTCACTTAGAAAACAAAGACTCTTATGTTAAAATGCTGTTCATTGACTTCAGCTCAGCATTCAACACACAACGGTGGTAGGTCTCATCAGCAACAATGATGAAACACACTACAGAGAGGAAGTGGCACAACTGGCTGAATGGTGTGGCGCTAACAACCTGTCCCTCAATGTGAGTAAGACAAAGGAGGTTGTGATAGACTTCAGGAGGAACTCAGTGACCATCAACAGCTCAACTGTGGAGAGAGTCAGCAGCACTAAATTCCTGGGGGTGCACATCACAGAGGATCTCACCTGGACCACCAACACCATGTCACTCTCCAAGAAGGCACAACAGCGTCTACACTTTCTCCGCCGGCTGAAAAGGGCAAGTCTCCCTCCACCCATCCTCACCACATTTTACAGGGGCACCATTGAGAGTGTGCTGACCAGCTGCATCACTATCTGGTATGGGAACTGCAGTGCTGCTGACTGCAAGACCCTACAGCAGACATTGAACATAGCTGCAAAGATCATCGGTGCCCCTCTCCCCTCCCTTCTGGACATTTTCCTTGCACGATGCTCCAGTAAAGCCACCAGTATTGTGAAGGACCCCATGCATCCCTCCCATCATCTCTTCCAGCTCCTGCCATCAGGAAGACACTACAGGAGCATCAGAGCCCGCTCTGCAAGACTGCTCAACAGCTTTTTCCCCCAGGCTGTGAGAGCCCTCAATTCCAACCACCTCACCCCCCTCTGAAACCTTATCCAGAATGTTAAACTGTTGAAAAACTCAAAAAACGGTCAATTCTGAGTGTGCTACACACAGGTGAGTGTGCTAGACAAACCACCTGTAGTAACACTCTTTTTGAGAAGGGTGTGGCTGCAGACATCTGCGCCTGGACTCTCAGACACCTGCACTTCCGGAATTGACGTCACTTGAAGTCGATTTTATTTTTACTTTATTTTAGTTATTTATTTTTTTAATTGAATCTCTCAACATTTTACAACAGTAGCCAGGTGGTGAAGACAAGAAATAAGAAACTAAATTACAATGTCACTCGCAATCGCCACCTGCACTCTCTGCTACCTGCAGGTCACTTGCAATCCACACAAATAGTGCATGTTGCCAATGGAGACAAGACGCTGTGGTCATTAAACGATTAAAACTAATTTAGCATAACATACAGGGTCCTGCAAGTCATCTGTAGAAGATAAAAACAAGACCCGCAAATCCGTGGCCACAGAACAGCATAATATGAACGAATATGAATATGAACCAGAATATGAACGAGAGATTATGAAGTCTCTCATTAAGAGTTTTCCTCCCGTAGATTAACACTTAATATGACTTAATATATTGAGATGCAATTAAAAGATCAAATTCGATATACAGTTCATTGATATGATGTATATGTATGCTATATTTTGTTTTCCTTCGCAAAACGTGGCATAATGTGGCATAATGGATTAAGATGATTAAGACTAAACTCAATATGCTCCTATTCATTATTAAAACAACTACACACAAGCATGTGAGCCCAGAATAAACGCAACGCTGCGTACATTCACGTTTTCCAATAAGAATAATCTCTACAGCTGTTTTATATCATTGTCTTTTGTTTATATTGATTTTCTATGGGAGGAATACGTCTATTAACGCATTGCGTTCACATCTGTTTGCCTATACAGAGTTTGTCCTTTTAATATCTGCTGGTTTATCGTTTGACAACAGTAAGGTTTATACTGAATTTGGTCTTTATCATCTTAGTCCATTTTGCCACATCCCTAGTGAAAAAACCAGCATATGCTGGTAGGTATGTTTTGATGCTGGTTTAAGCTGGTCGTTTGCTGGTTTTTGCTGGTCATGTTGCTGGTCAAGGACCAGCATGAACCAGCAAAGGACCAGCATAAACCAGCAAAGGACCATCTTAAACCAGCATCAAAACATACCTACCAGCATATGCTGTTTTTTTCACCAGGGATTAAGCATTTGCTGGTGTTGCACACACAGAAGAGGCTGAGTTTTCTGGTGGCACTTACAGTGTTTTATTAGTCACTCTCTGAAAAATGAATAAACACAGGAAGAAATTAGAAGAAATTTCATTATGTTTTGATATGACTGGCAGTGTGACTTCTTCATTAATGAATGAAACTCTTGTTCATAAACTCACAGTATACAGTTTCCTGATGTACACAACATTCAGAAGTGATTACAATGTATTGCATCATATAAAGACTGTAACTTACTTACATTAACATTACAGTGATCAAACTATAATGTTGTGCTAACATACACAGACTGTGTAAAAACACATTAAGTTTACTTTATATAACTCTCTTATAAAACTATAAACTCTCTTATAAAACTATAAATTTTCTTTACCAGCATCATACTACTCATCAAACAATGACAGAATATCACTGGAAACAAATGACGTAATCATATATCACTCAGCTCGCTCTACAAATAATATTGAGTGCATTGTAGTATCTAACCACATCAATTAATTCCGTTGTTATGGATCAACTGGGGATCATGTTATCTGGGGAAATGCGCGTGCACGCAAATAGTTTTACCTGAGATTCCAGCAGGGGTTGAACGGCCACAGATTCGTCACATGGAATTTTCTACGGAACAGATTGCAAAGCTTTCCACATTATTTGTGAATGTTTTTATCATTATTGGACTCTGTTGTTTTCCCTTTCGCTATTCCAATGTATCAGACGCCATTTAAGGGAAGTTTAATGCGTTTTCATGTCGCGTCTCACAGATCACGCCCAGATGGTTTTGTTTAGGCTACATTCATGGATTGAATGGTTTTTTTCTAATAACAATTAACAATAAGGTATTTACATTGTAAAAAGCCTGTTATGTGCAAAAATATTTAATTTCTGTATTAATTTTAAGTAGGCATTGATGTGGTTAAAGTGGCATCAAGCACTTTGTTAACTTTATTTTTTCTTTTCTTTTTTTTAAATATTGATAAAGAATAAGTGATAAACAAGCTATAGTTTTGCATTGTGCCCAAAATTTCGAATTAATGACACAGATAGGATGCAGTGAATTATCCGTGCTTAAGTTCAACAAATTATTTTATGTTTATCAAACATATATACATGGGTGTTTAAGCAAAATTACAAAAAGCACTTTTAACAATACATATACTGTAGCTTCAAAGCAACATTACATAAATTACATGTTTCTGTTACTAGGAAGAAAAATCTGCTATGTCAGAAATGACACATGTCAGTGTAATGTCCATATGTGACCCTGGACCACAAAACCAGCCATAAGGGTCAATTGTTTTAAATTGAGATTTTATACATCAGCTAAAAGCTGAATAAATTATGGTTTGTTAAACTAATTATTTGGCTGAGATACAACTACTTTAAAATCTTTAATTTGAGGGTGCGAAAAAAAAAAAAATCTAAATATTGAGAAAATTGTCGTTAAAGTTGTCCAGATGGAAGTTCTTAGCAATGCATATTACTAATCCAATCAATTAATAATAATAATAAAAAAAAAAGAATAAAAAAAAAAAGGTTTTGATAAATTTACCAAATATACGACTATGCAGAACCTGATTTTACCAAGTACGACATGTTCCTGGATCAACATCTTTGTTGACCCTGGAACAACATTGTGATTAACCAATCAGATTTTAAAAAACAATTTTTAGTTTTTGTGAAATTTAAGCTTACAAACAGTGTTTGGTGCTTGTACATCAGTGTCATTCATCTATCATTTCTTCTGATTTTAGGGATTACTCATAGGTGAGGTTAGGTTTAGGTGTAGGGGTGTGGTGTAAGGCTCCTAGCGGTTCAGCTGAAGGTTTCTTGCGTGTAGGTTTTTCTGGCACTTCTGTAAAATTATCTTGAAATATTCAAATTTAGTTTCCAAACAAAAATCTGACTCCATGAATAAAGTAGTCTGACCCCAATTATGAATAATTTGTTAATTCTGGTTTGTATTCTGTAATTTGCTGATCGTGGCTCTGTTTCTGTATAATAATTTAGACATTTGAATATTCTGGAAATCCCGTAGTCTTAATATTTCGTCCCTTAGGGACTCGGTGCCGCTTTCGATTTACACCCCGGCCGTGGCGAATTCGTCGACACAAGCTCGCCACTTCTGACTTACTCAGAGGATGCAGAGCGATTATAATATCTTAAAGTGGGCCGCGCCTGCGTGCTCTCAACAGAAAGTATATATTTCCTCAATAACCGCGAGAGCTACATCGTGTTAAGTCAGTGACAGCTCAACATCCGGAGCCCTAGTGATGTCCCCATGGCTCATCAGTCGGTACTTCCGGCGTGGTCTGCCATGGACGCAGTCTTGAGGAAAGCACCCTACACAATAACCTACTAGAAAATCATTTCCAAGAAGTCCAGAATAACTCAAAGTTAACATTTTATTAGCAGTCAGGTAAAATGTATCATGCCAATTACATAGCTTAACAATGAAAATCCAATTCAGAATTAAATTCAGTTCCAATTAAAATGAATGCATAACATCAGTTCCCTATCTGTCGTACACTCCGAGTTGTGTCGAGTAGTGTACGACACTAGGGGTCGCCCTTGAGAGCCCAAACACCTCTGACAGTATTGAGAAAGGCCAATGAAAATTGGGTGTGCAGATTTGCATAGCTGACCACGCCCCGGACATCCGGGTATAAATAGGGCAGCGTGTGCATCTGCTCACTCGTTCTGTTCTTCGGAGCCGAATGCAGTGTCTCTGTGTGAGAAGCGGCAACATTCACCTCTCTCGTCGTTGGATCTACGGCACAGACAGCGGTCTCTCCCTCTCTGACACGGCTCGTGTTGTGAGAGTTCCCCTGGGTGCGTCGACGGCGATCTTCAGGAGAAGATTTTCCTCTAATTGAGCAAATTTTCTCTAAAAGAGCTCCACGAGCGGATTGTGTGTTTCACTATGCCTTTCCGTCCGTGTCCAACTGGTTGCGGATTCTACCTTTCCCCTAACGATCGGCACGATCGCTGTGTTCAGTGCTTGGGGCGTGAGCATGCTGAAGCAGCGTTCGCTGAGGGAGGTTGTCAGAACTGCGAGGACATGCCCTTGGGCACGCTCCGCTCACGAGCCGCGTTCTTTTCGAAGAAGCTGCGGCGCCATTCAACTGCTTCCCGCTCCGGTCCTTCTACTTCCGGGTACGAGGCCGCAGCGATGTGCGTTGAAGAAGAGCGGCAGGGTTTGAACGACGCTTTGCCGGGTACATCCCCGCAAACCGTTCACCCTGTGTGTCCACCGATGGAGTCTCTGGACGATTTTGAAAGCTCGTCTCAGTATGGGCTGGATCTTTTGTTCGGGGCTCCTGCTGAGGAAAAGGCAGGATCGGTAGCATCGGAGGGAGAGCCGTCAGAGGCTGACGTCACGGCTGAACTTACCACTCCGGCGGGAGAGTCTCAGTCTGTGGCAGATGCCGAAATGGCCGCCGCACTAAAACGGGCAGCCAAGGAGATTGGGGTTGTGTGGGTTCCCCCGCCCAGCCCTGAGCCTTCAAGGCTGGATGACTGGTTCCTGGGCAGTGGACGTGACTCCAGGCCACGTTCCTCCCCGGTCCCGTTTTTCCCGGAAGTGCATGAGGAGTTAACGAAGTCGTGGAAAGCCCCTCTGTCGGCTCGTTCACGGCACGCTATCTCCCCGTCCCTCACCACCCTCGATGGCGGTCCAGCGAGGGGGTATACGGAGGTCCCCCAGGTGGAGAGAGCGATTGCGATGCACTTGTGCCCGCAAAACGCCGCCTCCTGGAGGGGCCGCCCGAGACTCCCGTCCAGGGCTTGTAAGTTTTCGTCTGCGCTTGTAGCGAAGGCTTATGCGGCCTCTGGGCAAGCTGCGTCCGCCTTACACGCTATGGCGATTTTGCAGGTCTATCAGGCTAAGGTTCTCAAAGACCTGCACGAGGGTGTTCCTGACCCAGAGCTGTTGCACGAGCTGCGCTCTGCGACCGACTATGCTCTTCGAGCTACGAAGGTTACGGCGCAAGCTCTGGGGAGGGCGATGTCCACTATGGTGGTCCAGGAGCGCCACCTATGGCTAAACCTGGCCGAGATGCGAGACGCCGAGAAAGCTCGCTTTCTTGACGCTCCCATTTCCCAGGCTGGTCTCTTCGGCGAAACCGTGGAAGAATTTGCCCAGCAGTTCTCCACGGTGAAGCAGCAGACGGAGGCCATTAAACACATCCTGCCTCGGCGTGCAGCGAGCACTGGCCCAGCTCAGCCGACGCAGCAACCTCCGCCTGCCCCCCGCCGAGGAAGACCCCCTACGAGGGTGGCTCAGGGCCCGCAACCTGCCGGTCCTGCAGCCAGACCCGTCCAACGGTCCAGCACTCGTAGGAAGGTGGCACCGCCAGCCCGTCCTCAGGCCACTAAGAACCCACGGCAGGCTTCGAAGCGTTCCTGAGACGGGCAGCCCAGGGAAGGAGGATCATCTGACCTGTCCGGATCCACACTCGACGAGGGGACGAGCGCTGGATTCGGCTTCTACCCGGCTGTCTGCCACTCGGCAGACGGCCACCACATGGTCAATAAAAGAGCAATTTCCTTCTTCTCTGGGCGCAATATACAGCACCTCCGACCCTCTACTCGACGGTCGGATGCTGTTTCCATTTTCAGAAACATACGGTCGCACAACACCTGTACCCCCGTATGCTCTGGAACAACGAGCTCGTTCAGACGATCTCCCCTCTCGGGCGGATCTTCTGCACAGCTCTCACGGATCGGACTCCCTGGGCAGAGCAGCCAGTGTGGTTCGGGGCTTCTCACCTCCGGCCACACACTGCTTTCCCAGCGATGGTACCCCCACCCTTGGTGCACCGAATGTAACCCCTCTGAGACCCTTAGCGGAGAACTTTTCGGATTGGTTAAATCTCCCCAATCCTTCCCGCTGGCTCCTCAGGACCATTCGGCTCGGCTATGCCATCCAGTTTGCACGGCGTCCGCCCAAGTTCCGTGGTGTTCTCACTACGTCGGTCCAGGGCCCCAACACCGCGGTTCTTCGGGCGGAGATCGCAGTCCTTCTGGCGAAGGGTGCGATAGAAACTGTCCCCTCAGCCGAGATGAAGGAAGGGTTCTACAGCCCCTACTTCATTGTACCCAAGAAGGGTGGTGGTCTCAGACCAATCTTGGATCTGAGGGTCTTGAATCGGGCCCTGCTCAAGCTCCCGTTCAAGATGTTAACCCTCAAGCACATTCTCACGTGTGTCAGAGTTCAAGATTGGTTTGTGGCCATAGACCTGAAGGACGCGTACTTTCATGTCTCAATCCTCCCAAGACACAGGCCGTTCTTGCGGTTTGCCTTCGAAGGACGGGCATATCAGTACAAGGTTCTCCCCTTCGGCCTCTCCCTGTCGCCCCGGGTCTTTACGAAGGTAGCGGAGGCCGCCCTTTCCCCCCTCAGGGAAATGGGCATACGCATTCTCAATTATCTCGACGACTGGCTGATCCTAGCTCACTCGTGGGATTTGGTTTGCGCACACAGGGACATGGTTCTCAACCATTTGGCTCAGTTGGGACTTCGGGTCAACTGGGAAAAGAGCAAACTCTCCCCGGCACAGAGGATCTCTTTTCTCGGTGTAGAGCTGGACTCGGTCAGTATGTCTGCGCGTCTCTCCCCGGAGCGTGCACAGTCAGTTCTGAGGTGTGTGGCAACACTCAGATGCGGGTCAGCGGTCCCCCTAAAACAGGTTCAGAGGCTCCTAGGGCACATGGCATCCTCAGCCGCGGTCACGCCACTGGGTTTGATGCACATGAGACCGCTGCAGCACTGGCTTCATACTCGAGTCCCCAGGTGGGCGTGGCATCGAGGCACATTTCGAGTAACATCACACCATCGTGTCGCCAGACACTCAGCCCTTGGACAGACATTATGTTCCTACGGTCAGGAGTTCCCCTGGAACAGGTGTCCAGACGCATCGTTGTCACCACAGATGCTTCCAAGACAGGCTGGGGTGCCACCTGCAACGGGCAGGCAGCTTCCGGGGTCTGGACAGGCCCCCGACTGTTTTGGCACATAAATTGTCTGGAGTTGTTGGCAGTGCTCCTGGCCCTGAGGAGGTTCCGACCTATGATTCAGGGCAAGCACGTGTTGGTCAGGTCCGACAACACTGCGACTGTGGCCTACATCAACCACCAGGGCGGTGTACGCTCCTTTCGCATGTCACAACTAGCCCGCCACCTGTTGCTCTGGAGTCAACGCAGACTCAAGTCTTTACGAGCCACTCACATTCCGGGCGAAGCCAATCGCATGGCCGATTCCCTGTCACGACAGGTTTCGCTCGGAGGCGAGTGGAGGCTCCACCCCCAGTCGGTCCAACTGATTTGGGATCGATTCGGCCAGGCACAGGTAGACCTCTTTGCCTCACCGGAATCCACCCACTGCCAGTTATGGTACGGGCTAACCGAGGCCCCCCTCGGTATAGACACTGGCACACAGTTGGCCGAGGGGCCGGCTCAAGTATGCGTTTCCCCCAGTGAGCCTCATCGCACAAACCTTGTGCAAAGTCAGGGAGGACAAGGAACAGATTCTCTTGGTAGCCCCCTTCTGGCCCAACAGAACCTGGTTCTCGGACCTGGTGCTCCTGGCATCAGCCCCTCCCTGGCGCATTCCTCTGAGGAAGGACCTCCTTTCTCAGGGGAAGGGCACAATTTGGCACCCGCGCCCCGATCTTTGGAACCTCCACCTTTGGTCCCTGGACGCGACCAGGAGGACTTCAGAGACCTTTCACCTTCAGTGGTAAACACACTTCTACAGGCAAGAGCCCCCTCTACCAGACGGCTGTATGACCTAAAATGGCGCATCTTTGTTAACTGGTGTTCTTCTCATGGGAAGGACCCACGGAGCTGTGGCATCAAATCAGTGTTATCCTTCCTTCAAGAAGGCCTGGACAGGCACCTGTCTGCCTCAACACTCAAGGTTCATGTCGCAGCTATAGCAGCTAACCATGACTTGGTGGGGGGCAGATCGGTGGGGAAACACGATTTGATAATCAGGTTTCTTAGAGGAGCCCGGAGGCTGAACCCTCCTCGGTCGCATCTCATCCCCTCTTGGGATCTTGCTGTGGTTCTCCAAGGTCTACAACAAGATCCATTCGAGCCCCTTCAGTCAGTCGAACTCGATGCTCTCTCCTTCAAGACGGCTCTTTTGACTGCGCTCACTTCCATCAAAAGAGTGGGAGACCTCCAAGCCCTCTCCGTGAACAGTTCGTGCCTGGAATTCGGACCAGCGGATTCTCACGTTGTCTTGAGACCCCGGCCTGGATATGTGCCCAAGGTCCCCACCACTCCTTTCAGAGATCAGGTAGTGACCTTGCAAGCTCTCTCTTCCCAGGAAGATGACCCCAACCTGACCTTGTTATGCCCAGTCCGTGCCCTGCGCATCTACATGGAACGAACGCAGCCCTTCAGACGTTCGGAGCAGCTCTTTGTTTGTTACGGAGGACAGCAGAAGGGGAAAGCTGTCTCCAAACAGAGGATCTCCCATTGGCTGGTAAACGCGATCCGTATGGCCTACCTGGCCAGAGGCCTACCCTGCCCTCTGGAGGTAAGAGCCCACTCAACCAGGGGCATCGCTGCCTCAGCAGCCCTGGCGAATGGGGCCTCATTAACAGACATCTGTAGAGCTGCGGGTTGGGCTACACCTAACACATTGCCAGATTTTATAATTTGCGCACGGAACCAGTGTCAGCTAGAGTCTTGATTGCTAACTCTTGACTCAGCACACTGGTTGGTGTAGAGCTTGCATAAAGCGCTTCCCCTAATGGTGATTACGCTTCTGAGTTTCAGTAGGTTTCCTGATGCGAACCCTGGACACCATCTCCATCTTTGGCACTTCTGCACATGGCGGAGTTTAGCGGAGAAACTCGCTATGGAATCCCTTCACAAGGTATGAATACCCTTATTTTGATTGGATTGTGCCCCATATGTAGTGGCCCCTTATGTGGCCCCATATGTGTATTTCCACCTATAACTCTTGTGGTGCGGTGTTTTCCCCTGAGAACAGGTTCTCTAGGATCTGAGTCTGGCTGTCTTCCCGGGTGTGAGACCCACCTCAGGTCCCATGTCTAACCATGTCACTTAAACCCCCCCCTGTCGGGCAGGTTGTGAACTCCGCAATGTCTTTCCTTCGGGAGCAGGCATTTTCCCAACGATCTCAAGACACTCAGCCGCCCTTGAGGGAGGCCCGGCTGCAGGACCCCGTTGTACAGGTCAGTCCTTGGACGTTGGATGGTCACGGAGGAGGTGAGCTGCACTTACGTTACACGTTGCCCTGTTACTTCTGCACTTGTCTCTCGTGACGCGGTCAGACATGTGGCGTGTTTTTACGGGGACCCCTAGTGTCGTACACTACTCGACACAACTCGGAGTGTACGACAGATAGGGAACGTCTCGGTTACGTATGGTAACCCTCGTTCCCTGATGGAGGGAACGGAGACGTTGTGTCTCCCATGCCACATCTCTGGTCCGCCTCTGAGTGAGCTGAGACGCTCGGCTCCTCAGAATCAGAACGAGTGAGCAGATGCACACGCTGCCCTATTTATACCCGGATGTCCGGGGCGTGGTCAGCTATGCAAATCTGCACACCCAATTTTCATTGGCCTTTCTCAATACTGTCAGAGGTGTTTGGGCTCTCAAGGGCGACCCCTAGTGTCGTACACTACTCGACACAACGTCTCCGTTCCCTCCATCAGGGAACGAGGGTTACCATACGTAACCGAGACGTTACTCCAAGATAAATCTAAGAGTGAGAGATGCACCTGACCGCATAGAGATACACAGCAGCATGTGAGAGATTTGGAGGCAAAGCTCCAGAGACTCTCACACACAGTGTGGGGTTCTTCTGAATACAGAATCCCCCCGTAATGTTTTGTCACTTCACTTATATACTCAGACCAAAACAAACAAATCTTCCAATCAGTTGTAAAAACATAAAAGACCTTTTGGTTTGTCAGGAGATCTCATGACCCAGGGTCACACCTGGCTGGAGATTCTCACCCGACCCTAAGGGGAAAACACACCCCTCAGCAGCAAAACACAATTCTACAAAAGTGTTCAGTCTTCCTCATAATATAAGTGACTTCTGTGAAATTGAGGCCATTTTACCAATCGCACTAAGACCTTTAGAATGATACCAAACATGAAAGGGAAACTTCAACATATTCACCAAATGTAACACATGCAGTATATGAACATTCTTAGTGACTTTCAGTGGAACCTTTTGGGGGAAAAGTGTGAGATGCAGGAAGGGAGAGGAGAGGGAGGAAGGGGGTTGTTAATGAGCAATAGGGGTGGTGTTGTTTGCCCTCTTTGAAAATCTCTTCTCCAGATTAGTTTTATTGTTTTGTTGCATGGCATTTGTTTTTGTCGGGGTTCCTGGACTGTGAATTCATGAGGAAATAATTTCACATCTTACAGTTGACATAAAGAACATTGTGTTACATAAAGAACTTACGGGATTATTCCTGATGCACTAAAACTAGACAGATTCACACTCAAACATCTGATGCTGAATTATTTTCATATTAAGAGTGTGTTTGTGATTTCAACAGCTCTCTGATAAATAATAAAAAAAAAAAGTTTATTTTGTTTTTAATCATGTCGTTTTTATGCTGGTATGTTTTGTTTTGTTTTTATTATTATTATTATTATTATTATTTTTATTATTAAAATATCAAACATACTTTCAGGTACCAGTGGAGTGAATGATGATCATGTGTTCATCAGATCTGGTGAAAATGTCCGTCTGCCCTGTAATAATCATCTTCATGACTGTACATCAACTACATGGATCTATGAAAAGCATTTAGCAGCAGTTGAACTGATTGGTTTAGGGATAAAGAAGAAAAACATTGAGAGACTGAGTCTGGGGTCTGACTGCTCTCTGAACATCAAGAACATCATAAAAGAAGATTATGGACTTTACACCTGCCAACGATGGACAGTGAATGGACAAAAACAAAGAAATGATACATATGTTTATCTGCATGTTCTTCATGGTAATTTTACAAATATGTGGTCAATTTAAAAAAGTGCAAATACTTCATTTAAACTCTCATGATGATTGAAGAGTGTGTGATTTGTGTGTTATTTTGTGTTTCAGTCTCTTCATCATCCTCACAGACTGAGATCAGTGCAGGCAGCTCTGTGACTCTCTACTGTCAGTTGTTTTCATATTCATATTCATATACTGGAGACTCTTGTGATGATTGGATCCGTTATGAGGGAATTCAGCTGTTCTGGGTGAATCAGGCTGGTGTTAAACTGACAATATCAGACTCCAGATATCAGATATCAGCTCCAGGACACTGTAACATCACTCTGACTACAACACTCCTGAATGAAGATGACAACAGAGAGTGGAGATGTGAAGTTACTCACAGAAATCAAGTCAAGACCTCAGTCACATATACTGTCAAGAGTTCAGGTAAGAAAATAATATCGTTAATCAGTTTAAGTCCTCATAATATCAATAACACTACGGACTATTAGTATCATTGAAGCAGAACAAATGAAGGAACAAAAGCTTCTTTCAGTCTGACAGAAGAGAAACTCAAATCAAGTTTAACTGTCCAAGAAGTGCTGCTGTAAATAATGAAGAAATTGAAACTTCACAGCCAAAACTAACTTTTGATATAATGTGATCATCAAAGTTAAAATATAATCTGAACTAACATTCATCCTTTACAGCTCAAGATAAAACAACGACAGCAGTGATTCCAGTCCACACCACAAAATCAACTACAACAACAGCAGTAACTTCTACACGAGGTACAGTCAAAAAAAATTATTTTTACTGTTGAAAAAAAAAAAAGATTTTTTACTGTTGTCAGTTTTACTGAATCCTCTCTTGTCCGTGTTATTTAACAAATACACAATCACTTAAGTAAAATCGAAAGAGTTGGAATAAAGTGATGAAAAATAAGTGTTATATTATGCATTTTGTCTAAAAGTAAATCTGTTTGTGTTTAATGTTCAAATGTTGTTTCTGGTGTTTTGAGGAGTTTGTGTTGTTGAAGTTTTGTGGTTTTTATTGTGCTGAAGGGTGGAGCTCGTGGTTTGGTTGTAGATGATGACGATGGTGTTTGTTGTTTAATGCAGTGAACATGGAAGTGCTGATGTTAATGCAATGATAAACAGTGTTTTATTTGTTCACTGCATATGATCTGTTAGCTGCAGATTTTAACTGAAGTCAGTATGATTAGCTGGTTTTGTGATTGTAAACTGTATACGAAGAGCATCAGTCTGAAAAACAAAAGTCCTACTAAAACTAAATATTTAATTTTAATTATAACATTGTCTGTTAAAACAAACCTATACAACTTTGTTTTTTTTCTTTTTTAATCTTCAGAGTCTTTGTCCAATGTTCTTAAGTTTCTCTACTTCTGACGTCTTAATTATGGATTGTACAATCTTAAAATGCTGGGTTATTTTTTCCACCCATACACTGGGTTGAGTCTGTTGGTTGATATGCTGGGTTATTGAGAGACATTGTTTTTTTTCCAGTTTTGGGTAGTTTTTGTGTTACAGTCATTAGTGTCTTGGTCAATCTCACTGACCGCCGAAACTATACACCCCTCCCCCTCCCTCCAACGAAACAACCCAACACAGACTTACTTCAGCTGTTGAGTTACGGTCAGAGCACAGGCTTTTTTCATCCTCTACAGGAGAGAGCGGTTCTCATCGCCGCCTGATTGGTGCACTTCTTCAGAGAAATAAAGGTTTGTATACATTTTATTTCATTTATAAACTCTTTACTGTGCTGTAAATGATAATATTGTATGCAACACAACATACAAGAATGAGATTTCAGTCTGTTGAATGAGTTTCTCATGATGGAAATGTTATTTTTCTTGCATAATATAAAATAATTGTATTCATTATAACACTGAATGTAATTTATTTTGTTGTTAAAGTATGTTCTCTAATGTTTGTTTATGGGCAGGTTATGGATTCAGTCACAACATCTTTCAACTATGAGTCAAACATGAGGCGACGGCCTGACATTCACAGTTCCCCCGGTGAACAGCAGCCCATCACGACTCAGATTACAGAGAACAGTTGAACACACTTGAATTAAAATGTTTAATTGTTACATTGAATTAAATCTTTTTTTTTTTCTAAAATTCTCATTAACCGAACTGAATGTATGTAATATTGTAATCTATACTGTATTCACCCAAATAAATTCAATTTGTCTTATATTTTTGTCCATGGGTGTTATTGTCCTTATTATTAAATGTTCACCTTTTGATTATTGTTGTGGTCTCTAGTAATTTTGTTTTTGATTTTTAATTTCCAGCCCCTGTTTTTGGTTTGTTTGTTTGTTTGTTTGTTTGTTTTAATGGTAATTTTTATACAATAGTTAACTAGATAGTTAAAGAGTCAAAATAACCCAGCATGTGTTCTGTCTAATATTTACCCAGCGCTGGGTTGCCAAATTACCCAGCATTTTTTAGAGTGTAAAATCATATTTTTCGGTATAACAAATTCTATTTTACAATAGTGATACAGTGGGGCAAAAAAGTATTTAGTCAGCCACCAATTGTGCAAGTTCTCCCACTTAAAAAGATGAGAGAGGCCTGTAATTTTCGTCAACTATGAGAGACAAAATGAGAAAACAAAATCCAGAAAACCACATTGTCTGATTTTTAGATAAAAAAGAATTTATTTGCAAATTATGGTGGGAAAATAAGTATTTTTAATACTAAAAATAATAAAGTAATACTTTACTGCCCCACTGTATATCTCAATATAGTGTTCCAATGTTTCCAATATTTATACTAGTTATTGCAAATAAGTAGTTTATTTGGTGTAAATGGCTTTTAAAAAAAAGGGCTATTTGCCTTTAGTTTAAATAGACACTCCAATTTTCTTTCAGACAGCAGATATTTACACTAAGTGTGAACATCAATTAGATGTAATTTACACTAAGTGCAAATAGCTGTAGATTGTATTTGCACTATGTTAAAATAGCAGGATTTTCTATTTATTCTACTTATTGCAAATAGTGACAATATCTGCATGTTACGACTTTGATGGTAGTTCTAGGGTGTAGCAAGTAACATTTAGGTAGTGATAATTAGGTGAAGTGAAGGTGGCAAGAAACCAAACCTAAATCGAAAAATAGGAAATTTATTTATACAAAAGTGAAAAGGATTTAAACAAAGGATGAAATGTAAAATATATGCAGTTGAAAAAAATATATATACACAATCGAATTAAACCCAAACAAATAAATAAATAAATAAATAAACCCAAGGGAAAAGGGAACGTAAGTGGCGCCAAAGAAAAGAAAACAATATAACAAAACCCAAACTAACTAGAGCATTAACCTCTACCCTAACTGTAAATAAAAGAAAAGGAAAAAAACAATCTTCAGCGTAAAAACGCCCTAAATAAACTATACTGACTAGGCAAACAAAACATATAAGTGTGGCGCTCACTCCTAACCTGCTGTGTCTAAACAGTTAGTTTTCTACGTGTGGTGCCGTGTAAGTCACGTGACATCTTTCTATCCTCTTTTCCCAGGGGGAAACTACAAAATGCGTATTTCGCATCAAAAGGCTAATAACTGTAGACACACTAAGTAGGACCAAAAAAAAAAAACAAAAACCAGGCTAGAACAAAACAGAATCTAACAGAACAAAACACAACAAAGTAGGAACGTAAGCAAAAAGCAGCCGAACCCTCGTTCTGGCGTCTCTTTAAACCGGAGCCGCAGTCCGTGATTGGCAGCGCGGGCGGCGACGTCACTCCAGTTAACAATGACAGGCACCTTCCTGGCCAAACGGGAACCAAGGGGAGTAACCTGAGAGATGATAGTGAGAGAGGACAAAAGAAAGAGCGCAACACACCGGCAAACTCATAGGGCCGTAACACTGCACCTCAGTATTGTAGTATCAAAATTATTTAATGCCACCGTATTGGGAAAATAAATCCTTCCCTACACCTATTCTAACCCTACCTGATACTTTATTTTCAACTTTTTGATTACTTCTTAAATAAAAAAAAAAAAAAAATGCTTTTATGTGATATGAAATTTGAAAAGGGCGAAATCGAACCCTGGTTGATCGCGTCAAAAGAAGCATCACATACACTTTACCATCTGTGTCATTGACACTTGTTGATTAATAACTGTCTTTTGTAATGTTGTCAATCCCAATCACACGTTGTTGGGTGGAGTTAGTGTAAACAGCCTCTGACAACATTTTTATTATTGTAATTAAAAATTATAAGAAGCAAATTACCAACACAATGGAGCAAAATTAAAAATTAAATAAACATTTAATTTAATTGTTTTTAGCTTTATTTAACGTGTAGTAAGAAATGAGACAGAAATTGTACATATAATTATATACTGAGTAAAACTAAAACACTGCATAGTCTTCACTGTATGAATCAAATGTGAATCGATTCTTATTAAAGATCCAAAAGTGATTCAGTCAAGAGCAGTGAGTGATTTTATTTGCTGACTACACAATTTATTTAACACATAACCTACTGGGTTTACATGTTTACATCACACTACAGGCTTTTTAATGTAATTATGTGTTTTATTGTTTATTTGGATCCTGTTTGCTTCTACAAAGTGTTTGCTCGTCTTCCTGGGCTCCACAACTCAATCCAAAACAAACAGTCGTATAATAGATAAAAAGACAAATAGAAAAGAAAAACACTTTACATCTCAGCAGTAGCAGCACTTAAAATATACATCTACATATTTATGAGAATATCTTCACATTTTCTTTGAAATACATTACTCTCTGACACCTTGAGAACATGATAATAGATGATGAACTCATGAAGCAGCACAAGTTCGTTTATCATTTCTGTGATGTGAGTATGATGTGATGATGATGATGATGATGATGATGTTTGGTTTATATGTCCATTATCACAGATCCAGCACAAACTGAAGACAGTTGGACTGCTGGATCAATATTCAGAGGTACGACACGTCTTTGCACTGTTTGTTGTTTTATACCTTTGGTTTCCTTTATATTTTCACAGATTGAGTCTGTTTTTTTTTTTCTCTTGATTGTGTCTCTCATCTTTCCTGCAGTGATTGTGATTATTGTTGAGTTTGCAGTGTTTGCTGCTCCTACTGTGATTCTTCTTCAGATCATCTGTGCAAGAAGAGCTGGTGAGTTTTTGAGATGATTCACATTGATCTGGAACAAAGTCTTTAGTCATGAGAGCTCAGTAAATGCTTTTGTTGAATTATTTTGCAGGGAGGAAGAACTTACAGCACTGAGAGGAAATAGTGAATAAAATACTCTCTACTAATAAAAGGCCAAATTACAGCAAAATGTATCTTCATCTCAATGATGTTATAAATATTTGTTTATACATATAATATCTGGCCATTTTCTAAACTTGATTCATCTAATCGTTACATTAAACTTTTAAAGACTTTTTACATGTTGTAATAGTTGATTTTAACTGATGGTGTGACATGTCTGTTAATTATCATACAACATATTTACAGATGTATCTTAATGTGTTTATTAATTCACTGATTTCAATTCATAGACAAATCCTAGAAAGAAAATATATGAGTTCACATACATCATGCAGGTTTTCTTTCTTTCTTTTGTAAAATACTAGTGTTGGGTTGAGTCCACCTAAGTTGAGTCCGAGTCGAGTCCAGTCTTTAAAATCCCGAGTCAAGATGAGTCCGAGTCCCAAAGGGTCGAGTCCGAGTCGAGTCCGTCCGAGTCCAAGGAAACACTACTGTTTGTCAGTATCTTAACATTGTTTTAACCCAGGGGGGCCCAAATTCTGTCCTGGAGGGAAGTGTCCTACAGATTTTAGATCCAGCCCCAATTAAACACACCTGAACCAGCTAATCAAGCGTATACTAGGCATACTAGAAACCCCCTGGCAGGTGTGTTGAGGCAAGTTGGAGCTAAACCAAGGACCAGGACTGAGTTTGGCACCCCTGTTTTTAACCTTTACAACTAGAAAAATGCAATGTCAGTTGAAATGTAAGAAAAGCAAACCTCTATTGGATCTTGCTATTTTGATTTCACAACATCTCATAATTAGTGTCCATGCACTGCTTAGCAAACTTAAAGTCATGCAACAGAAGTTATGGCTGATCTATGTAATGTGATATATTTTAGAGTGAAACAGGTTTTAGAATGTGATAAATTATAGGGCGGGACTTGACTTTATTCATCGATGTAGTAAATGTATAAATTCAAGGGTGGGGGTAAAGGAGTAGGTATCTTGGTGAATGGGATCTTAAAGGGGTCATCGGATGCTAAGTTCACTTTTTCATGCTGTCTGTCATTAATGTGTGTTGGCAGTGTATGTACAAATCTACCCTATAATGATAAAAATCCATGCAGTGGTTTTTAATTAATATGTAAAAATATTATTCCCTTTTTCAAATCGAGCCATTCTCAGATGCCTGTCATTGTGGCGTCACATGACAGAGGCCACTTCCACCATAGTTGATTGACATGAGCGTTTTACCTCAGATCAGCTGTTACAGTCCACCCTCTTTGTTTTGATATTGGAGCAGGGATGTAAGTTAGACAAGAATATCTCCGATTGAGCGATTGAGGTGTTGTGTTGCTGGATGTAATAATGAACATAGTGGTCGTCATTTACTCCCGACATCTGAGCCGCTGAAGATGCAGTAGATTAATGTGCCTCCTGATCTACATATATCCATCTATGTTCATGCAAATCATTCGTGATCCAGCTTCACTTACAGCAGAAGTGAGTATAAGGGTTTTTTTTATGAATCTTTGCGATAACCTTTCCTTATAACATGGTAGTTATGAAGTTTAGCGGCTAAATGCGGCCAATGTAAACAACACCGTCTTTTCCACAGAGGGAAGAGAGGGGCGGGGTGAGCAGAGCTCATTTGCATTTAAAGGAACAACCCCTTAGAATGAGATGATTTTTGCTGAGCTCATTTTGACAAGGTAAAAAGGGTGTTGTTTTACAAAACCATTGAGAATTTTTAATCAAAGTATATTAGAGACTTTTTATTAAGACCCTAAAGAATCATATCAACTTGTGGAAAATGGGCATCCGATGACCCCGTTAAGAGCAGAAAATGCACCTATTTTATTTCTGATTGTGGCTGTGTGTGTTTTGGTTTGTATATTACTTTTTTTTTCTTGAATGAAAATGAGGTTGTGAGGGAAAAACCTGGTCTTTACAATGGTACACACAGTGTGTATAAAGCCCTACCTATACTTTCCATAAGTCACAGCAAACTGAGACCTGTTTTCTTTTTGAAAGCATTTATAGTTACATTAATTACAATAAATTACATTATATAAGGAATAATTGATGATGGGCCATTTAATTATTAGAAAATAATGCACACCCAAGATGGTTTTGGACCCATAAAAACTGTTGCTGTAAAGATGTTTAGAAAATTATTTTTCTTTCAAGCTAGAAACTGCCACCATGTTTAAATAATAATAATTTCAATTCAGACAAAAATAATCAACTAATGTAAGTAAAACATTCTCAAGCTCAAGGCAAGTAACTCCAAGTATTACTTACAAGCAAAAGTATTAATACATATATTAATGTACATTTTTATGTAGGTCTATATAAAGGCTATTACAGAAATAGACTACAGATATTTCATTAAGTAATAAATGTTAAAATAAAAACTGCCAAATCTTCACTGTATACATTAAAGATAATTCTTATTACAGTTAATATTTGATTCAGTCAAGAACAGTGAGTGATTTTCTCTTTTTCTTTTGTTGTTTGATTATTGTTTGATGTGGTCTGCTGCTGCAGGTTTACGCTGCTGTCGCTTTAAGATCTGACGCACAGATCAAATATTTTGACGCATCAGTTTTTCTACCAGCTGTTCAGGTTTACCTAAGACAAAACCGACTTCATTTACATGAATATTCTCCAATACGAGCATGTGTGTAGCAATAACAGACTATGAGGCGCCACGTAGGATTTAAATCAAACTTCGCTTATCAATACATATATAAAACACGTGCATATACACCTAGAAATTACTTTTATATACATGTATACTGTTGGATGTTCAAAATATATATATGAAATACACGTGCACACTATTATGAAATCCATACAAATCTTTTATTAGTAATGAATACATATACACTTGTGAATAACTTGTATATACATATAAACTTAACGCATGCATACGCTAAAAAACACTCGCTTATACATATAAACTCGACCCATGCATATACACCTAAAAACACTCGCTCATACATATAAACTCGTTGCGCGCATATACACCATAAAACACTCACGCAAACATACAAAATACATTTTGAGGTAAGACGCATGCATGAGTTGTGTATATACATATATGCAAGTGATTTCATATGTGGATGTGCGTGAACTTTTCAGTGCAAACGGAAGGCATTTCAGTGTAAACGGAAGCAGCGGCACTTCCGGCGGAATCTCCAGATGCCGGGGTATTTTAAAACGCTTAACGTGACTTAATGCATTAAAATAGTGTTTTAAAAAGACCTTTAATATAGAATACGATATAACAGGGGCGAATTTCCACTTTTCAAAATCCCGTTCAGCACCGCCGAGAGTTCGCGCGATCGTTCAAACAAAACCGAAAGTAGAACGCGCACGCGCCTTCAAAAGCAATTTTAATACCCCGCGGTTAGAGCGCGACTCCCCAGTGCGTGCAAATTAGGCTACATAACATATTTAGGATGTTATTAGTATATAGGCTATAATAGGTTGTGTAGTTGTCTATAGCTCTCTATCATGTTTGAAAAGTGTAGCAAAACTTTTTATGGTGCTTGAGTGTCAATGGTTGGAACCATTGAATGTGGGTGGGACAGGACCCACCCACTTTTAAAGACCAACGATATCGGACCCACCCACTTTTACCGTCTCTAATTCGGCGAATATGTCTGTGCACTTTTTAGAGCGCCATCAGTCAAATCCATTCCACATGACGAATACACTTCTGTAACACAGCAAAGTAAATAAAGCATCTGAGTGTATCTGCTGCTCAAATACACCTAATCCTGCTCGATACTTTATTCTAACATTTAGATTAGTTCCTTCATTTTTATGTTTATTGAAAACAAATGCCTTTCCGATGTAAAATGAGATGTTAAAAAGCAAAAGAACGATTTTGGCAATAGGTGGACGCGAACTCGGGTCGTTTGCGTCAAAAAACACTGAATATTTGCTTTATCGCTTACGCCACTAGAAACCCACTTCAATTGTCCCGTTTTGTAGTGTTGTCACGTTAGTGCGCAGAAGTAATATACATAGTAAGGCACCACACTACAGAAAATGGCATATACTCCCCACCCACATTTCTTTTGCTTCCGACGCCCATGCTTTTACTGCATTATAATTCATACTCAGAAAGTAGAACAGAACATGGTTAAAACAATTTAAATAGAGACCAAATTTTTTCAAACATGATAGAGAGCTATAGACAACTACACAACCTATAACAGTGTAAGGCGTGGAGTTTTAGCTGCCCGTGGGTGGATGTAAATAAAGACGATAGACTTGAAAATACCGACGACTAGTAATTTTTATTGAGCAAAGGCCTAAAACTCGTGAAGAGATCAACACTAATCTCTGTGCCCGCCACAATCTACTCTGCTCTCCTCCTTCACATTACAAGACCCTCGTTCTCAGAGGACGCAACACCAAAATAAAAGTCCTTGATAGAAACATGCAAAAATAGAATACAATTAATTTTAAATAAACAACTTCACAATAGCCTGCATACCAATAACATCCTAAATATGTTATGTAGCCTAATTTGCACGCACTGGGGAGTCGCGCTCTAACCGCGGGGTATTAAAATTGCTTTTGAAGGCGCGTGCGCGTTCTACTTTCGGTTTTGTTTGAACGATCGCGCGAACTCTCGGCGGTGCTGAACGGGATTTTGAAAAGTGCCCAGTGGAAATTCGCCCCTGTTATATCGTATTCTATATTAAAGGTCTTCTTAAAACACTATTTTAATGCATTAAGTCACGTTAAGCGTTTTAAAATGCCCCGGCATCTGGAGATTCCGCCGGAAGTGCCGCTGCTTCCTTTTACACTGAAAAGTTCACGCACATCCACATATGAAATCACTTGTATATATGTATATACACAACTCAAGCATGCGTCTTACCTCAAAATGTATTTTGTATGTTTGCGTGAGTGTTTTATGGTGTATATGCGCGCAACGAGTTTATATGTATGTGCGAGTGTTTTTAGGTGTATATGCATGGATCAAGTTTATATGTATAAGCGAGTGTTTTTAGCGTATGCATGCGTTAAGTTTATATGTATATACAAGTTATTCACAAGTGTATATGTATTCATTACTAATAAAAGATGTATTGGTATGGATTTCATATTAGTGTGCATGTGTATTTCATATGTATGTTTTGAACATCCACCAGTATACATGTATATGAAAGTAATTTCTAGGTGTATATGCACGTGTTTTATATATGTATTGATAAGCGAAGTTTGATTTAAATCCTACGTGGCGCCTCATAACAGACCCTATTTGAAGCGAAAGAGACTCTGTATTCACGCACTGACTGAGAGGCGCGTTCTGTGCTCGCGCTTTGTGGTGCGCGCATAAACCCGTCGGCTTTCAAGTAGCTACTGGACAACACTTTCGTGATAATGCATCGACTCAGTGACATTTCTGTCAACTGTCTCTGGACTCGGACGGACTCGGGATATTTTCAGAGTCCGAAAGGCTTGAGTCCGAGTCAAGTCCGAGTAAAAATGCATCCGAGTCCGTGACAAGTCCGAGTCACCTAAAAATTGTACTCGAGACCGGACTCGAGTCCGAGTACCCCAACTCTATAAAATACCATATGCAGAAATATAAATTCACAATTCACAAGCATCTTTTTTGGTTTTCAGATATGTGTTTATACAGATATGAATTTAATATTTTCATATTGCATTTACGGTGACATGTTTTATCATTTGACACTGTAAGAGCCATTTTTGTGCTTACTTTACATTGTCATGTATGTGTGTGTCCAGTAGGGGTCACTCTAGGGTAATTGTTGACAGAATATAGGTGGGAACTTTCCCTCAGGTAACAGGTGTTAACATTCAAAAACAAGTTGGAAATGGAAGGAAAAACTTTGGAAGTAGGAAGGAGGACACAAAAATATCTAGACTCTGTATTGATCACACAGCTCTTAATCAGTCATTATTGATTATTGGTAAACATGAATCAGGTAATTGTAATAAATGTGGTATTTCAGAAACAGTGGAGCAAATCCTATTACACTGTGAAGCATATGAAAGAGAAATAATGTGATTAATAAAATAATTAAGTTTGTTGAATATTGAAAATATAACAATTAAGTCAATACTAAAGAATGTGCAGTGCAATATAAGGTCTATTATGCAATTGTTAATTATTTGAAAGCAGCCAACATTTGTATGTGGGGCCCATATGGGTATGAACTGGGCTGAAAAATGGGCCCCATATAGGATTGTCCGCGGGTTCCGTAATGGCCCCATGTTAACTGCCCACGTGGATTTCATATAGGATTGAACTTGTCACAAAGTGGGACCCAACTGGGCAACATGCACAAGACCCATCTTGGTCCCAGCTTTAACCCAGCTAACATTTGATTGTGGGGCCCATGTGGGTTTGACATGGGCTGAAAAATGGGCTCTATATGGGATTGTCCGTGGGTTCCATAATGGCCCCATGCCAATTGCCCACATGGATTCCATATGGGATTGCACTTGCCACTTAGTGGGACCCAACTGGGAAACATGTGCAGGACCCATCTCGGTCCCAGCTTGAACCCAGCTAACATTTACATGTGGGGCCCATGTGGGTTTGAAATGGGCTGAAAAATGGGCTCTATATGGGATTGTCCGTGGGTTCCATAATGGCCGCATGCCAATTGCCCACATGGGTTTCATGTGGGATTACACTTGCCAACAGGTGGGCCCCAACTGGGCAACATGCAAAAGACCCATCTTGGCCCCATCTTTACTACATGGGCTGAAATATGGGTTTTAAGTGGGTTTGTCCATGGGTTCCATGTTGGCCCCATGCAACATACCCATGTGGGTTTTATGCAGGATTTACCTGGGCTTTAGGTGGGAACCATCTAGGGATCATATGCAAAACCCATCTGGGTTCCATTTAAATATGGGTTTTACGTGGGTTTGTCCACGGGTTCCATGTTGGCCCCATGCAACTTATTCAATGTGGGTTTTATGTAGGATTTCACTAGGTTTAAGGTGGGGCCCAACTACAAAACATACACATAACCTACCTAGGTCCCATCTTCAAACTCTATGTGGGAACTACATGGGATAAAATATGGCTTGCAAGTGGGATTAAAAAAAAAAGTTTTAAAGCATTAGCATACAGCAGTACACAGTGAGATTGAAATCTTTTCAAATTTCAATTTTACTGAAACTACCCATCATATGCTATATTCTGATACCTAACTGTTAAAATCATTTGATTGTTAAAGTTAACAAACATTTTGAACTTGTATTTGAACCAGTGTTTACTGAAAGCTTTGAACATTTGCACATAGAAAACAGAGACAGTAAGAAACAGCAGCAGCAACTATACATTTTTCAGTACTGCTTACACTGCAGACAGACATTTGTGCATTCTGGACACACTCAGTCCTCCTCTGTCTCTTGTCCCAGTAAACCATTTTGAGAGTTCCCTCGCAGATTTTTTTTTTTGCTGGTTGATCTTTGACATCAGTGCAGTCTTCTTAACAGCCTCTGCAAAACAAATATATATATACAAACATATTTAAAAATAGGACATTTTTAAATTTTTCAGGAAGATGAGGTATGAAGATGCTGCCCTCCACTACAGTAAGGAAAACAACAGAGTAAAAGCAAAGGTGCTTGTTTACAGGCTATTCCAATAACCTTTCTACAATGTGTTTAGTAAACGTGAAATATTATGTTACTTACACATTTTAAAATACTACAAAATAATAACTTTTACTTGGAGCAACTCAAGGGCGAGTAAATGACGACAGATTTCTTTGTTTTTGTCAACTATTCCTTTAAGAGTCTCAGTTTTAATAACTTAAATTAGAGCTGCATGATTTTGGATATATAGAGAATCCCATTTTTGTTTAGATTCAAACAGATATCAAGATTCTGAACATCGAACTAAAAATGAAGTGTAATTTACTAGAAGTTCTGGAGTCTATTTAAAATGTTTAATCTTGAATGATTTCTTTTTTTTTTTTATTGTATGAATTAATGATTAAATGACTCATATAAATGAATATATGTTATAAATAACATATAAATGAATATATGTTGTTTCATTACTGGATGAATCTGTTTTTTTAATGAATCTCTTGAATGATTCAATGACAAATACATGTGTTTAACAGTCACTTGTCAGCACCTACTGGTGTAACATCACTGATATAATCTTTATCTGAATTGTCAACTTTGTTTCAAATGATTTGCTCTATTTTGATAGCTACTGTAGACATCAGTGATTATATCCAAACTAAACTTTTATCCCAGTACTTCTTCGATCATTTAAATAATTCTAACAGAAAAAACGATAAGTGCTGTTGAAAAAGTGTGACACTGTTTTATTCCTACACATGACAACTGCCCTCTCTTTCTGGATCAGTAGGAACACTGACATGAAGCACTGTATTGCAAAAAAGCTCCATGTAAACAACTCAATCGAAATAAAAATGCTCAAACCAATTACGATTTCAATTACTTTAGAAAGGTAGGACAAACCTTTTCTAATCCATTACAAAGGACATGTAAACACTTGATCAAATTGATAACTGAACTAGAAAAGTTTTGCGCATGTGTAATGAAGTAGAAATGACATATGATGCACAAAATGAGCTGATGTTGTTGTAATATTATATTAAAGAACATAATAAATGACTGCAATGTCAATCAAAAATTCTCTTTCTACTTATCAACTGTGAAGTGGTGTAAGACAATGTTGTCCAAGTGACCGTTTCAGACTCTGATTTGCAGACACCTTGTTTTAAGCATGAGAAAGGGTGTTTTTATTGCTTGGTTAGTATAAGCAGCACAACACAAAGCTTTGTGGCTCGTAATCAGGATTCGAAAAAGACAAGATGTTAAGATTGCTTTTTAAAACAAATTGTGGTTACACTAGTCAAAGCTTGTGTTCACACCAGCACTCCATGCTGCATCTGTTAAGATAGTTACTTTCTATCTCTCAGCTTAAAAAGAACTTTTATCAACAACATCGCAAAAGTTTTGTGCAAATCCGTGATGGAAATGCACCTAGTGTACTGTCTATACTGGATGCGGCACGGCACGGCGGCACGACACAATAAATCCCAGCTGGCAAACTGATGCCTCGCTTTATTTATGATGTACTGACAAAGTTTAAAGGGGTCATCGGGTGCCCATTTTTCACAAGTTTATATGATTCTTTAGGGTCTTAATGAGAAGTCTTTAACATACTTTGGTTAAAATTTCTCAGTGGTAGTGTAAAAAAAAAACCCCACCCATTTTACCATCAGCCCTTTTTAGAGTGAGCCATTCTGTTCCATGTTCCTTTAAACGCTAATGAGCTCTGCCACCCCGCCTCTATCTCCTGTGGGGTGACGATCAGTAATGTTTACTTTAGCCGCATTTAACCGCAAAACTTGCTAACTAGCACATTATTAAGAAAAGGCGAATTGCAAAGATGCATAAAAAACACCCATATACTCGCTTCTGCTGTAGGTGAAACTAGATTACAAATGATTCGCGTGAACATAGACGCATTTATTTAGGCTGCCGGGCACATTTCCTTCAAAAACAAAAGTAATGTTAATCCTCTGCATCTCAGATGTCGGGAGTAAATGATGAGTGCTACTATGTGAATTACTGCATCCAACAATAGAACACCTCAATTGCTCAATCGGAGATAGTCTTGTCTTCCCCTGCACTGGAGTCGAAACAATAATGGTGGTCGGACTGTTCTCAGCGCTCACTCGGCTCAGTTAGGGTGGGTTTAAGTTAAGACTGTCATGTCAATCAACTATCGTGGGAGCGGCCTTGGTCGGTGTGACATCACACCGACAAGACACTGACAATGACCTTATTTGAAAAAAGGCATATTACTTGGATTACATTGGATTTTTCCCATATTAAGATTAAAAAAATTCCACTGTGTGAATTTATATCATTATAGGGGTGGTTGTGTACACACACTGTCAACACACATTTATGTTCAAACTTGTAAAAATAGGTTTTGCATCCGATGACGCCTTTAAATGATTTTCAATGATCGCTTGGCCACATCTAGTGTAGACAGACTTTAGCTGTCACGCCATGACAACTGTCACCTCTGTTTTAGACACAGTGTTAGTCATTTACGAATAAGATTAAGTGGGGTTTGGATCGAGATTATGATCTTTAATTGATTAATCATGCAGCTCTAATTTCTGATAATATATGTGTCTCTATCTATTTATGATAATATTTGAAGAGAAACATTACACTTTTAATTCAGAATCATAAATATACATTGTATCAAAGGTATAGTTCACTTAAAAATGAAAATTGTCATCATTTATTCACCCTTATGTTGTTCCAAACGTTGGTAACTAGACAGTTGATGGGCCCCAATGATTTCCATAGTATTTTTTTTTTCCTACTATGAAAGTTAATGGCTACTATGAACTGTTTGGTCAACATTCTTCAAAAAATCTTTTTGTCTTCAACAGAAGAAATTCATACAGGTTTGGAAAAACATAAGGGTGATGAAGGGTAAATGATGCCAGAACTTTCATTTTGGGGTGAACGTTCCTTTTAAGAAAATTATGTAGAATAAAATTAAGCAAAATCACTGCATTTACTAAAATCACAACATCTCACATTACAAAAAGTCAGTGAATCCATACCAGAAGTGAGAGTGCAATGTAGCAAATAAAGGACAATCCTCCTCCAAATTGGCAGTGATCAGCTGGATCCTTGGTGAATCTGTAGTGGGGTGGGCCCAACGAGTCCTTAAAAAGAATAATTTCTTTTTTTACCATTCCTTTACAATCTTAAACAAATTTTAAACATATTTAAATTGTACTGAAATTTGCCATTATAAGCCATTTAGGCAACATAAACAAACTGTCAGCTTTGAAACTGTTAGTTGTGATCGAAACATGAACTCAATGCATAACACTACATAATCACTCACTTCACTTATTGCAGTGCTCCTTTAATTCTCATGAGTTTGAGTTTTAAACTAAACATTAATACACACAAACACACACCAACTTCCCCTGGTGAAAAGGACCAGCTTAAACCAGCATCAAAACCTACCTGAACAGCATCCCAGCATCAAAACATACCTATCAGCATATGCTGTTTTTTCACCAGGGTCAAACACTAATTTACATTGAAACACGTGCTAATATCGCCAGTGCGCTAATATGTTAATCGCCTCTCCCTTTAATTTCCTCTCACTCACATTAATTAATTGTGGGCACAAATCATAACTTTATGATGGTTTGACTGAAAAATGTTTTGTTACCTGACATCGCCATATGTTTTCGTGATCTCACACAGTCTGCCCCTTCCTCTGTGTTCACATTCCAGCTTCTGTTCTCCGTTCACATCTCACAGTTCAAATTAGTTTACAATAAGAATTTAACAGGCACATAATCAGGAACTGAGCGCATAATCTTGCCGATCAGTAGCAGCACATCACCAAACTGATTAGTATATTTTCAAACTGCACTAGCAAAAAGGCGCGCGAGGCTGTCATTGGCCAGTTTCGTGAATGACAGTCAGATTAACCAATCCTGATGAAAGCAACAGGTGAAACAACCAATAGAAATTGTTTCAGAGTGGTAATGGAAAATAAACTTTTTTTTTAACAAACGTGTGTGTATTTAGTTTTATTTTTTTGGTCAAACAGTGTTTTCATGACAGTGTATGAATAAAAATGTAATAGTGATATGTAAAAGTCCACACAGAATCTCACTGCTCTTTTGAGATTAAAACTGTATCTATTATAATTATTGTTACTAATGCTAATAATTAAAATTATACATATACATTTGGATTTTGAAGAGGTGTTTTGATCAAAATATCGTAAAATGCTAATAAATAAAATGTTAATAATCATAATTATTCAAACGGCAGATATTTCTTGTTAAAGACATGACATTTATTCAACATACAGATCTGTTATTAGGGGCCAAGCACCGAAGGTGCGATGGCACCTATTGTATCCGTTAGCGTTCTTATTATTAGGGGCCAAGCACCGAAGGTGCGATGGCACCTATTGTATCCGTTAGAATTCTTATTATTATTCTGCTTCTTCTTCTTCCGCCGCAAGTCTATGGCAGCCCATAGAACCGCTTGCGGGAAAGTTGTATAATTTTGCACACTGATAGAGGACAGTCTCAACATTAACCATAGCAAGTTTGGAGTCTCTAACTCAAACTCTCTAGCGCCACCACTTGTCCAAACTTTCAAAAGATTTATGCTAATAACGTTTGAACCGTAAGTCACACAACAAAAATTCCTTTTTCCTCTGATTCCTTGGCTTATGCCGAGTCGAATGGACACCAAAATTCAAAAATCGTAAGGTTTAGTTTTTTCGCTATTCTCAATTGTTCGTAAAACCTACTTTTTCGAACTCGTCCTAGGCCGTTGCACCGATTGTCACAAAAATTGATCCAGATCATCTTCAGACCATGCTGGCAAAAAGTTATGGAATTCAAGTTGATTACTCAAAACGTTTTCGAATGACGCGCGAATAAATTCTACGAAAAGCACGCAAAAATGGTTGTAAGGCTATATCTCTGCAACGGTTTGTCATATTGAGGCCAAACTTGGTGTGTTTTATAACAAGCATGACCTGAGATTACCTGCAGTGTTTCAGCACAGTGCCACCTAGTGGTCAGGAGATATGAAAAATAGGTCTTTTTGCTTATAACTTCTGAATAGTTGGGCCAAAAATCATGAAACCGGTCTCTTTAGATTCGGTGAATCATGCCGAGTCGCACCATATCCAATTTTCCCATGTCAGCCATTTTGGGTGTCGGCCATTTTGAATTTAGCTTTAAAATGCTGTATCTTGAGAACGGATTAGCGTATCGTTTCGACATTAATTACAAAAATGTTCGGCACCATGCCCTGAATGTACATAAAATTTTTGGGGCCAGCGCCACCTTGTGGTCAAAAGTTATAACGAAATTTCAAAAAATGCTAATAACTTTTGCGTACATTAGCCTATTGAAATGAAACTGATTTTGATAGATTCCTTCGGTCATGCTGAGAACACCGATACCAATTTTGCCAATTTTGTCTGAACTTCCTGTCCGCCATTTTGATTCATGTTGAAAACCTACTTTTTCGAACTCCTCCTAGACCGTTAGTCCAATTTTCACCAAATTTGACTCAGATCATCTTCAGACCATGCTGGCAAAAATTTATGGATTTCGTGTCGATATACGAAACGGTTTTCGTTTAACGCATCAACGAATTTGCTGGAAAGATGCCAAACTACATCTGAGGCTGTATCTCTGCAAACCTTTGAAATATTGACACCAAGTTTTATATGTGCCATTGTCACCTCACACTGACCACGCCATATCAATTTGGTAACAGTACCACCTATGGGTCAGAAGTAATACGCCATTCACTAAACATTAATAATGAAATTTACAAAAATGATAATAACTTCTGTTTACATTAGCCTATTGGAATGAAACTGATGCCAATAGATTCCTTGGGTCAAGTCGAGAACATTGATACCCATTATGCCGAAATTGGCCAAACTTCCTGTCCGCCATTTTGATTAATGTACAAAACCTACTTTTTCGAACTCCTCCCAGACTGTTAGTCCAATCTTCACCAAATTTGACTCAGATCATCTTCAGACTATGCTGGCAAAAAGTTATGAATTTCGTGTCGATATACGAAACCGTTTCCGTTTAGCGCATCAACAAATTTGTTGGAAAGATGCCAAACTACATCTGAGACTGTATCTCTGCAAAGCTTTGACATAATGACGGCAAACTTTGTGTGTGTCATTGTCATTTCACACAGAACACGTCACATCAATTTGAAAACAGCACCACCTGTTGGTCAAAAGTGATAAGCCATTAAATTTTATTATGATTGGTTGTATTTATGATTTTTCAGCCATTTCAACTGATATTATCCTAAAATGGCTTAAGTTACTCACTGTTGTAGTCGGTCTGCTGCTCCTTGCCGTGCTTAACTCCTCATTCTGCCTCTTTTGTGCTTGGCCCTGCAATTGCTGCTTGCAGCTATATTTAGGGGCCAAGCACCGAAGGTGCGATGGCACCTATTGTATCCGTTAGAATTCTTATTATTATTCTGCTTCTTCTTCCGCTCTGGAAGTCTATGGCAGCCCATAGAACCGATTGCGGGAAAGTTGTGAAATTTGGCACACTGATAGAGGACAGTCCCATCATTGACCATAGCAAATTTGGAGTCTCTAACTCAAACTCTCTAGCGCCACCACCTGTCCAAAATTTCAATAATTTTATGCTAATAACTTTTGAACCGTAAGGCACAGAATCAAAATTCTTTTTTCCTCTGAATCCTTGGCTCATGCCGAGTCGAATGAAGTCCAAAATTCAAAAATCGTAAGGTTTAGTTTTTTTTCTATCATTTTTGTTCGTAAAACGTACTTTTTCGAACTCGTCCTAGACGGTTTGTCTGATTTTCACCAAAATTGGCTCAGATCATCTTCAGACCATGCTGGCAAAAAGTTCTGGAATTCAAGATGATTAGTCAAACCGTTTTCGAATAACGCGCAAATGATTTTTACGAAAAGCACGCAAAAATGGTTGTGAGGCTATATCTCCGCAACGGTTTGGCATTTTGAGGCCAAACTTGGTGTGTGTTATAACAAGCATGACCTGAGATTACCTGCAGTGTTTCGGCACAGTGCCACCTAGTGGTCAGGAGATATGAAAAATGGGTATTTTTGCTTATAACTTCTGAATAGTTAGGCCAAAAATCATGAAACAGGTCTCTTTAGATTTGGTGCATCATGCCGAGTCGAACCATATCCAATTTTCCCATGTCAGCCAATTTGGGTGTCGGCCATATTGAATTTTGTCCAAAAATGCTATATTTTACAAACGCATTGACGTATCGTTACAAAACTCGGTATGTGTCTTCGGCACCATGCCCTGACAGTACTCAAAAAGTTTGGGGGTAGCGCCAGCTTGTGGTCAAAAGTTATAAAGAAATTTACAAAAATGCTAATAACTTCTGCTTACATTAGCCTATTGTAATGAAACTGATGTCAATAGATTCCTTGGGTCAAGCCGAGAACATTGATATCCATTATGCCGAAATTGGCCAAACTTCCTGTCCGCCATTTTGATTAATGTACAAAACCTACTTTTTCGAACTTCTCCTAGACTGTTAGTCCGATCTTCACCAAATTTAACTCAGATCATCTTCAGACCATGCTGGCAAAAAGTTATGAATTTCGTGTCGATACACAACACCGTTTTCGTTTAGCGCATCAACGAATTTGCTGGAAAGATGCCAAACTACATCTGAGGCTGTATCTCTGCAAAGCCTTGACATATTTACACCAAATTTTATATGTGCTATTGTCACCACACCCTGACCACGCCCCATCAATTTGGTTACAGCGCCACCTGCTGGTCAGAAGTAATACACCATTCATTAAACATTAATAATGAAATTTACAAAAATGCTAATAACTTCTGTTTACATTAGCCTATTGGAATGAAACTGATGCCAATAGATTCCTTGGGTCAAGTCGAGAACATTGATACCCATTATGCCGAAATTGGCCAAACTTCCTGTCCGCCATTTTGATTAATGTACAAAACCTACTTTTTCGAACTCCTCCCAGACTGTTAGTCTGATCTTCATCAAATTTGACTCAGATCATCTTCAGACTACGCTGGCAAACAGTTATGAATTTCGTGTCGATATACGAAACCTTTTTCGTTTAGCGCATCAACAAATTTGCTGGAAAGATGCCAAACTACATCTGAAGCTGTATCTCTGCAAAGCTTTGACATAATGACGGCAAACTTTGTGTGTGTCATTGTCATTTCACACAGAACACGTCACATCAATTTGAAAACAGCACCACCTGTTGGTCAAAAGTGATAAGCCATTAAATTTTATTACGATTGGTTGTATTTATGATTCATCCTAAAATGGCTTAAGTTACTCACTGTTGTAGTCGGTCTGCTGCTCCTTGCCGTGCTTAACTCCTCATTCTGCCTCTTTTGTGCTTGGCCCCGCAATTGCTGCTTGCAGCTATATTTAGGGGCCAAGCACCGAAGGTGCGATGGCACCTATTGTATCCGTTAGCGTTCTTATTATTAGGGGCCAAGCACCAGAGGTGCGGTGGCACCTATTGTATCCGTTGGCGTTATTAGGGGCCAAGCACCAGAGGTGCGGTGGCACCTATTGTATCCGTTGGCGTTATTATTATTCTGCTTCTTCTTCTTCTTCTTCTTCCTCTTCCGCCGCAAGTCTATGGCAGCCCATAGAACCGCTTGCGGGAAAGTTGTATAATTTTGCACACTGATAGAGGACAGTCCCAACATTAACCATAGCAAGTTTGGAGTCTATAACTCAAACTCTGTAGCGCCACCACTTGTCCAAACTTTCAAAAGATTTATGCTAATAACGTTTGAACCGTAAGCCGCACAACAAAAATTCTTTTTTCCTCTGATTCCTTGGCTTATGCCGAGTCGAATGGACACCAAAATTCAAAAATCGTAAGGTTTAGTTTTTTCGCTATTCTCATTTGTTCGTAAAACCTACTTTTTCGAACTCGTCCTAGGCCGTTGCACCGATTGTCATAAAAATTGATCCAGATCATCTTCAGACCAAGCTGGCAAAAAGTTATGGAATTCAAGTCGATTCGTCCAGCCGTTCCCGAATAACACGTGAAAGAATTCTACGAAAAGCTAGCAAAAATCAATGTGAGGCTATATCTCCGTAACAGTTTGTCATATTGACACCAAACTTGGTGTGTGTTATAACAAGCATGACCTGAGCCTACCTGCAGTGTTTCGGTGCAGTGCCCCCTAGTGGTCAGGAGATACGAAAAATGGCTATTTTTCTTCATAACGTCTGAATGATTTGTCCAAAAATCACAAAACTGGTCTCTTTAGATTCGGTGTGTCATACCGAGTCGAACCATATCCAATTTTCCCATGTCAGCCATTTTGGGTGTCGGCCATTTTGAATTTAGCTTTAAAATGCTGTATCTTGAGAACGGATTAGCGTATCGTTTCGACATTAATTACAAAAATGTTCGGCACCATGCCCTGAATGGACATAAAAATTTTGGGGCCAGCGCCACCTTGTGGTCAAAAGTTATAACGAAATTTCAAAAAATGCTAATAACTTTTGCGTACATTAGCCTATTGAAATGAAACTGATTTTGATAGATTCCTTCGGTCATGCTGAGAACACCGATACCAATTTTGCCAATTTTGGCTGAACTTCCTGTCCGCCATTTTGATTCATGTGGAAAACCTACTTTTTCGAACTCCTCCTAGACCATTAGTCCAATTTTCACTAAATTTGACTCAGATCATCTTCAGACCATGCTGACAAAAAGTTATGGATTTTGTGTCGATACACGAAACCGTTTTCGTTTAGCGCATCAATGAATTTACTGGAAAGATGCCAAATTGCATCCGAGTCTGTATCTCTGCAAAGCTTTGACATATTGACACCAAATTTTATATGTGCTATTGTCACCACACTCTGACCAAGCCACATCAATTTGGTAACAGTGCCACCTATGGGTCAGAAGTAATACGCCATTCACTAAACATTAATAATGAAATTTACAAAAATGCTAATAACTTCTGCTTACATTAGCCAATTGGAATGAAACTGATGTCAATAGATTCTTTGGGTCAAGCCGAGAACATTGATATCCATTATGCCGAAATTGGCCAAACTTCCTGTCCTCCATTTTGATTAATTTACAAAACCTACTTTTTCGATCTCCTCCTAGACCGTTAGTCCAATCTTCACCAAATTTGACTCAGATCATCTTCAGACCATGCTGGCAAAAAGTTATGAATTTCGTGTCGATACACGAAACCGTTTTCGTTTAGATTATCAACGAATTTGCTGGAAAGATGCCAAACTACATCTGAGGCTGTATCTCTGCAAAGCGTTGACATATTGGCACCAAATTTTATATGTGTCATTGTCACCTCACACTGACCACGCCACATCAATTTGGTAACAGCACCACCTACTGGTCAGAAGTAATACACCAATAAATTCATCATTGATAATGAAATTTCCAAAAATGCTAATAACTTGTGATTGCATTAGCCTATTGTAATAAAACTGGTCTCAAAATGTTCCTTGGGACATGCCAACAACATACATACCAATTATACCATACTGGGCTGAACTTCCTTTCCGCCATTTTGATTAAAGTACAGAACCTACTTGTTTGAACTCCTCCTGAACCATTTGTCTGATTTTCACCAAATTTGACTCAAGCCATCTTCAGACTGTGCTTACACAAAATTATGGATTTTGTGTCAATAGACAAAACCGTTTTCGTACAGCGCCACTACACATTTGAGGCATGATGGCAAAATGACTCTGAGGCTGTATCTTTGTAAAGCTTTGACATAATGACATCAAACTGTGTGTGTGTTATTGTCACCTCACACAGAACACGTCACATCAGTTGGAAAACAGCACCACCTATTGGTCAAAAGTGATAAGATATTAAATTATATTATTAGTGGTTGTATTTATGATTTTTAAATGTAATTACTCATTGCTAGAGTTGGTCTGATGCTCCATGACAGAGATGCTAGAGACAAAAAAGCAGAAAAATCTGACCACACCCAAGTCATGCACCCAACTAATGCCCTACGCCACACCCCCAGCACTTATTATTAAAAAAATATATTTTAGCAAATTATAAGATGTATTTTATGTTGTTATAAGACATTCTGTTGTCCTGTAAAAATAAAAGCAGAATTTAATTATGATAATAATTAATAATACATAATATAATAAAGGTACTGCTAGAATTGTTATTATTAAAGTACCTGCCAAAAGTTTGTAAACACTGCAATTATAAATGATTTTGAAACAATCTCTTCTGCTCGTCAAGGCTGCATTTATTTGATCAAAATAAAGTAAAAACAGTAATATTGTTAAATATTATTTTATTTTATTTTAAGTTTTCTATTTGAATATAAAATAAAATATAATTTATTTCAGTGATGCAAAGCATAATTTTCTACATCATTAGTTTTCAGTTTTCAGTGTCACATGATCTTTCAGAAATCATTACAATATACTTGATGGATAAGAAACCATTCTGATTTTTACCATTGTTGAAAACAGTTGTGCTGCTTCATATTTTGTGTGGAAATTGTGATAAATTTTAATTTTCAGGACTCTTTAATAAATAGAAAGATCAATAAACAGCATTTATTTGCATTTACCAAATATATATATATATATTTTAAATTTGTTAATGCATTTATTACATAGAAATCATTGAAACATTTTAAATGTGTTGTTTCTTCACTCACTTTTCGTTACAAATGTTTGAGTGTATCGTTTCCACAAAAATATTAAGCAGCAAAAAAAAAAGTTTTTAACATTGATAACAATATGCAGTAAATGCTTCTTGAGCAGTAAATCAGTACAATGATTTCTTTCGCAGGATTATGTTACACTGAAACTTCTCTTTTTATTACATTATCAAGCAACCTCACATTCTCACCACCATTTATAAAAAGTTACAGGGCGAGTAACGCTTCAGTGCCGATTTTACTTGCATTTGGCGCTTTGAACCATTTGAACCTGCAGGTGGTACCACAAGCTTGTACAGTGCTCTCAGGACCATTGTGTCCATGATGTTATAGAAAATATAACTATAACGTTTTCACAGTTTATTTAGTTAATTGCTTAAGGCCATTTGCGTGATTTCAATCATCATGCAATAACCAGCATCACCCTGACACCCCCCTCTCTGATTTTTTTTATTAGTGATATGCATGATTCACATGGATAATGATGTTAGGCTGGGGGAAAAAAAAAAAAAAAACGGAATCAATCACATCCCTGGAGAAGCCAAAAATACCTTTCTAAATAATGTTTACTACTGTAAGGCATGTGATAATATAGGCATATGTTTTATTTATTTTTATTTTTAGGTTTATTTGACAGGGGCAATGCACAACAATAATACATACATTTACAATGTGCCAGCATTAGAATGGTAAAATTGTCACCCTAAAAATATAAAAGAATGAATCTATACATAATATGTACATGCTCCAAAATACATATAAATCTATGCTATTCCTAATACACCTAATTCTATCCAAATACAAAAAAGAAAAAAAAAATCCACATGACTGTGAAATTATACTGAAATTATACTATACAACCAACACATCAATA